>JBAKBP010003424.1:0-93408 GCA_037953745.1 Lithodes maja
GGTCCAATTTCACCTCCAATCTCTTTAAGCAAACAATGCAACAGCATGGAATACGGGCGGTGGTATCGTCAGCGTATCACCCTGAGAGCCAAGGGGTGTTTGAGCGGTGGCATGCCACCCTTAAAAGCATGCTCAGGTGTTATTGTGCTGATAACGGAAGAGATTGGGATCTTGGATTGCCGTATGTACTGTTTGCTGCTCGGGAAGTGCCTGGTGAGAGCCTGGGATTTAGTCCAAACGAGCTGATTTTTGGACACCGAGTCAGGGGCCCCCTTAATATGCTGCGGGAAATTTGGGAAGGAACTGTGCCGCCTTGTTCCTTGTTGAAGTATGTGTTTGAAAGCCGTGAGCGCATGCTTAAGAGTCTGGAGATGGCAGGTCGGAATTTAACAGGGTCACAAGCTTTAATGAAGGACAGGTATGATCGCAAAGTGAAGCTCCGGGAGTTCATTGTGGGACAGGAGGTGTTGATTTTGTTGCCTTTGGTGGGTAACCCCTTGTCGGCGAAGTATACTGGACCCTATAAAATTGTGGAGAAAATTTCGGACCTAGATTACCTTGTTGCCACTCCAGACAGGAGGAAGAAGAATCAGTTATGTCACGTGAACCTGATAAAAGAGTATGTGAGGCGCCCCTCTGAGCCTCTCACTGTCCCTGTGTTGGCTTGTTGCGGCCGTGGTGGAGAAGGAGAGGGGGACAGTCAAGCTTCAGAGGAGGATAGCTGGGATCACCATGTTTCAGCGGATCAGTGGGCGGGGAACTCGAGCCTAAGGGCTGACGAGGCTATAGCCCATTTGCCTGAGCCGCAGTTTGAAGCTATCCGTCAGTTGCTCGGTTTATACCCCACTGTATTCGCTGAACATCCAGGCCTCGCTACTCAGGCTATGCATGATGTTAACGTGGGGCACCATCTGCCCTTTAAGTCAATCCCATACCGTGTGCCCCCCATAAAACTACCCGCTCTGAGGGATGAGTTGGAGTATATGCTCGGTAGAGGGTTGATAGAGAAAGGTACCGTTAAATGGACTTCCCCCGTAACACTGCAGCCTAAACCAGATGGCAAGGTACGCTTCTGTATTGATTTCCGTAGGCTAAACGGTTTGACTCCAACTAACCCATATCCTCTTCCTCGGGTTGATGATAGTGTTGATAAAATTGGTAATGCTCGGTTTTTGTCTAAAGTTGATTTAGTAAAAGGTTACTGGCAAGTACCTTTGTCCGAGCGCGCTAAAGAGGTATGTGGTTTTGTGGTGGACGGGAGTACTTACCGGTGTAATGTTATGCCCTACGGACTTAAGAATGCACCAGCAACGTTTCAGAACCTGATGAATGAAATTGTCAAGGACATTCCAAATTGCACCGTATACTTGGACGATGTAATCATTTATGATGACGACTTTGAGAGCCATTGTGAGCACCTGGAGACCTTGTTCCGGAAACTTAGTGAAGCAAGTCTGGTAGTAAATTTGGCAAAGTGTGACTTCGTAAAAACCACTGTGCAGTACCTTGGGTTTGTAGTGGGAAGGGGACAGGTGTGCCCTCCTCAGAACAAGGTACAGGCTATCAATAAATTTCCGCACCCAACCACCAAGAAGCAGATCATGAGATTCTTGGGTATGATAGGCTACTACAGACGCTTTATAAAAGGTTACTCTACGGTGTTGGCACCTCTCACAGATTTGTTATCTAAAGACAAAAAGTTTTTGTGGGCGCCTGAGTGTGAAAAGGCTTTTAATTTAGTGAAGCATTTGCTGTGTACTCACCCGATACTCAGGGCCCCAGACTTTAACAGGCCTTTTCAGCTGGCAACAGATGCTAGTGGTGTAGGGGCTGGTGCCGTCTTGCTACAGACAGACAATGAAGGTGTGGAACACCCAGTAAGTTTCTTTTCTAAGAAGTTCAATGCTGCACAAAAGAACTATTCTACAATAGAAAAGGAATTACTGGCGATTGTGCTGTCACTCAGGCACTTCGAGGTGTATGTTCCAGCCTATGGCCCAGTCGTGGTTATCTACACTGATCATCACCCTTTGAGATTCCTAAATCAATTTCACAATCGCAATATGAGACTGACCCGGTGGTCATTGATGTTGCAGGAGTATAACCTGGACATCCGGCATATTGCGGGATGTGACAATGTGATTGCGGATTGTTTATCGAGGGTAGATGATCAGTCGTAGGCTATCACAGGTGTATGATCCCGAAGAGATTGACACACGGGTAGCCTCCTGCTTTGGTTTGAGTAGTATTTTGCGCTTGGTGCTTGTTGGCTCGCGGTTGTAGCCCAGCGTATTGGGTCGTAAAGCAGGATTGTTGAGCGTTTGGTATAGAAGAAAATAGGCTGCCCTTATAGTGCAGCCGGAAAAAAACATATTAAAATATAAAAAATCATATAAAAACTCTTTCTTTTTTATATAGATAATTGTATAAGTTTGTCATAGCCTATAGTGTTTGAGTAGTCCACGAACTATCAAACGGCTGAGCTGCTGTAAGCTCGCTCTGGGAGCATGATATTATGTCTTTTACTATTGTTGGGAGGAGTTATGAAATGTGAATTTTTTTTTTATAAGATGTGTTTTAGTGATAAACTCAGCGTTGTTTTAGTGCCATGCGGTCGCTGGGTGTGAGGGGTTTGATGGGGTTCTGTATATCAGATTTTAGCTCAGGGTTGAGCAAGTAAAATCTTGGGGGAGGTGTGACGCATGTCGAGTATGAACATGCTGTACAGAACGCCCAGTCAGGCCCCACTCTCGCTAGGATCGTCAGGGCAGGAACTTTGGCTGTAGTCTGTGTAGAGTTTCCTAACTTAGTTTATGTGAGCCGTTGTACTATAAGTATTATAAATATGTATTTTGTTTTCATCTGAGTCAACGAGTTCTATTTTTATATCATTAGTTATAAGTATTGTGTGTGGGACTTATATGTAATGATGAGAGGAGAGAGAGAGAGATATTACGTAACGGGGACCAGTGAGTGCGCCACGCGGGCAGATAGGCCTAATTCCCTCCTCCCTCCTCCCTTCCTCCCTTTCAGCGCGTGGGAAGTTCTTTGTCGATCCCAGATTGAGAGAGAATATGACGTCATGATTGCCAGTGGGCGGTCCTTAAGTAGTTTGAGATATGCCGCTAGAGGGCCGAGTATAAAAAGGAGAGGTCCTCGCCACAATTCTTCAGAACTCATCAGGCAAAGCGACTTCTCATATCCCTTGCAACTATCCATATTCTTCCGACTGATGTGAACTTTCTCTACTCTCTGAACAGCCTATCTTCTTCTCTTCTCGTCCCTGTTTAACCTCCATGACCCCTTTGGTGCAGATTTAGTCAGCCAAAGTATTATCGCTTGAGTTCTCACGAGATAAGTGCCTGTTAGATAGCCTATTTTTGGAAGGGTTAACTAGAATAGGATTGATTGATGTTTGTTGCACTCGTATATGCATTTCCCTGTGTGCGATTATTCATGTTCCTGTTTTCTGCTGGTTTAGGCAATGCTAGACTGGGATAGGGTTTCTGAGTTGTGATTTCCTATGAGTACTAGGTTGCGGTTGAACCAGTACAATTGCAACGGAGACGTGGAACGCCTAGGTGGTCTTTCTGACTGTGTACCGTGGGAGTTTAGCACTGTGTTGCGAGTGAGGGCTTTTGCCTGTGCCACCCAACACTGTGCTATCTCATTTGCTTGACTTTGAGAGGATCGCCAGGAGAGAACCAGATACTAGTGATCTGGATCTCTCAAGAGAGCATCCCGTCAATTACCGTAATTTGGCCGCACAGTCTTAAGGACCTCGCTAGGCTACGAGCCGCTTGCTCAGCCATTGTCTCTTAACCTTAGATATCCCAGCTAGACTTTGCTCGACCAGCAGATACAGCATAGTATTGAAGCTTCTCTTTATGTATATTATTGTTTAAGCACTATTGATTTCATGTGTGGCACGCTTAGCTACTTCAGAGATTAGTGGCCCGCGAGCACAATCTTAGTAGGCTATTGCCAGTGCATTGTCGGAGTACTTCTTCTTAATGTTTGCCATATCCTATTGCTTATTCTTATAATTCTTCTTATGTCAATTTAAAGCCTTTAATTACCAGTGAGTTATTCATTAAATTGCTGTTCAAAATCCGATACTTACTTCTTATGAGTATTCGAGAAGCATCTAACTTATCAGAAGATTCCTTGCTTGATGCTCGAGGACTATTGTTTAACGTAACGTAATAGTGCCGATCCGAAGTAGAGGGTGGAGGACTTCTTAAGTTCTTAGTTCAAGGGTGGATTACTTCGGCTTCGGCCAACACTATTCTTTAGTGTTGTAGTACTTTCTTCTTTGTTTGATTGTTGACCAGACTAGATAACTCCCGTCTTGTTATTAGTCTGTTGTGTGAAACGCTAGTACCGAGTTCTTGTATACCCCGTTATAGCAGATAGAACTCTGGAGGGTAGTGGCGTTTTTTGTTCGGCTGGCAGTACTCTGGGGTTGGGATCGTGTGTTTCCGTTGTGGCAGCGAGCCATACTCGAGTCCTGTGTAAGAGCCCTAGTGTACCCGAGTGCCCGGTCGTAACACCGCGTGTAATTAGATTGGTCGATAGTGAAGTACTAACTACAGTTCATATTGTCGATGCGTTTGATGATTTTGAACACTTGAATTAAGTCACCTCTTAATCTGCGCTGTGTTAAAGGAAATAGATTTAATTCTCTAAGACGCTCTTCGTATGGTTTGTTCTTTAGGCTAGGTATCATTTTGGTAACTCTACGTTGAACTCGTTCTAGCTTGTTTGTCTTTTTGGTAATAAGGGCACCAGCATTGAACGCAGTATTCCAGAAGAGGGCGGACTAAGGAATTGTAAAGGGTTAGGATAACGTCTTTGGATTTATGCTCAAATGACCTGCCTATAAAGCCAATTATTTTGTTTGCCTTCTTAACAACTTCTGAACATTGTTGACTCGGTTTTAGGTTACTCGATATTGTTACTCCCAGATCGGTTTCTCTGTTTACATTCTTAAGCTGAGTGCCATTCATCGAATAGTTTGCTTTCTCATTTAGGTATCCGATATGTAGTACTTTACATTTATCCACATTGAAACTCATTTGCCAAATTTGGGCCCAATGTGACAATTTATCTAGATTGTGTTGCATATTGTCAACTTGTTCTTTGGAGAGTACGATATTTGCAATTTTTGTATCGTCAGCAAATTTTGAGATTGTACAGGTGAGACCCTCATCTATGTCGTTGATGTAAATTAGAAAGAGAATTGGTCCTAGTACCGATCCCTGGGGTACCCCGCTACTTACATTGGTCCATTTAGATGCCTTACCGTTTATGACTACTCTTTGCTTTCTGTCGCTGAGCCAATTTTCTATCCATTTCAACACACCGTCTTGTATTCCATGCGCTTTTAGTTTTAGCAGTAAACGTTTGTGGGGAACTTTGTCAAAGGCCTTTTGAAAATCAAGGTATATAATATCTACAGCTTTACTCTCATCGTAGAGGTTGAGGATATCGTGGAAGAAGTCTAAGAGGTTTGTTAACCCTCCGACCCCGGCTATATATTATATATATATTCCTCGAAATCCGGGTGTTTTGGCCGAAAAACGTCTAGGCTAGGCTACCGTATATTCGTTAATCAGACTGCTTCCCGCATTCCCGCGCATCCCCAAGCGTAGCTGTGTTATTTACCTGTAAAATGGCCTTAAGTAGAGCTCTCTAAGTCAACTGGGTGAGCTGTGATGATGATTTCATTGGAGATAACTTTATGGCCAAACCAGCCACTTTACACCACTTTTCGATACTGAACAACAACATACAGGCACACACGAACAAGCGACGCTCTCCTTCTTGTGGCCGGAGATGCGGAGCGTCGGTCCAGCCGGCTGTTGTTTACATGCGTCGGACCGACGCCTCGCACACGAAGCTCACAGGCTTTCAAGCAATGGTACAATGTTGTACCACCCGGGTTCCTGGGGCCAAAAAAAAATGGTACACGTGTGTACCAACCGGGTTTGAAGGGTTAAACAGGAACGTTTTTTACGAAAGCCGTGTTGAGTATCTTTAACCCGGCAAGCGCGGTAGGCCTCACGGAAGGCTTCCTATAGGGAACGCGATAGGCCTCACGGAAGCAGGACCATAAAAAAAGCTTTCCAAAAAAAAAAGGGCCTATCAAAAAAAAAAAATTTGTCTCTAGGTGAGATAATTCCCCTCCAGTACTCATCCATGTAAATCTCACCCACCCCCCTCCCCTCCTTCCCCACCTTATTCCCCCCTCCCTCCCCTCCTCAATTATCACCTATTTTCCCTCTTATTATCATCATTTATCGGTTATTTTTCTCTCCCGCGATAATGTAGCACAAGTGGGTTGCAGAAAAGATCGATATGTAACACCCAGACACCAGCCCACACCGCCCCGCTTGTCTCAGTTACCTCACAGACAGCGAGAGAGGAGGGTTGACTGTAGCTCTCTCTCGCCTGACATTACGACCGGGTGGCCAATATCTTCGTTTTTCACCACCCAAATGCTTTTCCCACTTATTTTAGCACTCTTGAAGGTTCATATATACATCATACAGTCAGCCCCCCCAATACGCGATTCCACAATTCGCGAAAACCCTAATACACGAGTGACCCCTCGAAAATAACATTAATTAATTAAACATTAATTACGCGAGGTGGTACCACAATACACGAATCGAGAGCTAAGAAGGGGCCAAATCCGCTATTCCCGCTTGATACGCGAGCACGTCTACGTTTCGCGAGGCCCAGGAGTAGCTCTGAAAAAAGAAGAAGACGGGCATACGCCTGCCTTCCCTCCCGCTTACCCTCCCTCCCTCCCTCCCACAGTCCCGCTCAAGCGTCATAGCCGTGCGGAGTGACCAAACGTTTGTAGTGCCTGCCACTTTTTTCGCCATGCCACGCCAATATAAGAAGATAACACACAAAATGAAGGTGGAAGTGTTGGATAGCAAGAAAAAAGGAGAAGGAAACTGTGCAATAGGCTTGTCAGAGTAAACTGTTCGTACGATTTGGTCAGGGAGGGAGAAGTTGGAGAAAATCGTGAAGTCCTACGGTCCTAGTCCTAGTCCTAGCCTATCTTTTAAGGTAAGGTTTCATATTTTTATTCATTGTTCTTATTATATATAAGATATAGACTGTACTGTAGAGCCAAAAATGTCGAAAATAAGGCCAAAATTTTTGAAAATAGGCCATAATTGAGAGATGTCACCCATATCTAATTATTCCTATTTAAAGTTAGGTCCACAATACGCGGATTCCCAATACGCGATGCCTCCTGTCGCCCCTATTCTCGCGTATTGGGGGGGCTGACTGTATATGTAAAATAAAAGCATACCGAAAACAAATAATGGTCTATATTGTAAATATAACGAATTCTGTCAGAATCCAAGGCTAGAAATACACAAATAACTACCCTAGCCCCTAGGTCTATTTAGCGCTTACCGGGTTAAGTATGTTATTTTCCTCTAAGTGATTTACGAGTCTGTCTCTTATGACCGTTTCTAGCATTTTACATACAACTGAGGTTAAGCTAATTGGACGATAGTTACTGGGTAGGGATTTGCTGCCTTTTTTGAATATCGGTGTTACGTTGGCTATCTTCCACTGATCAGGCATAGTTCCAGACTGCAAGGATTTATTGAATAGTAATGTCAGTGGTTTGGAGAGCTCATCCTTAGCTTCCTAGGAGATACGATCTTTGCAGGTGGGGGGGCCGAGGCTGCCACTGTTGCTAGAATTAGATGGGGCTGGGGGTAGTTCAGAGAACTGCTGCCAATTCTGACCATGAAAAGAATGCCTCCCCCCCCCCTGAAGGGAAAGGTGTATGCCTCATGTGTTAGAAGTACAATGACGTATACCTCAGAAACATGGGCCATTAACCCACTGAGCCCCAGCTAGTTATAAATAAATGTACTACCAGGGACCAGCAGGTTTTGAAAAAGAAAAAAAAATCCAGAAACAATAGCGAATGGGTTAGGAATGAAGGAAAAACCACAAAAAACTATCAAAAAGGTAAAAAATTGGTCCTACGGAGCCCCCGAAAATGGATTTTACAAGAGTAAAAAAATGAAGACAATTTCCCCAAAAAAACATGGTTTTGCACGCTCACGCGCACGCGGTTGGACTTTGAGAGTTTTCAACCATCGGCATGGTTGCGTGGGATACTTACACAGTTCCCATACAAATCTGAGCCCTCTAGGTGCCATAGGACCGGAGTAATTAACACTGACGCGACGTATGTGACGCTGGGGTTTAGCGTTGCATACATTGCCGAAGCACTGTTTGCGTCGCTGGGGCTCAGTGGGTTAAAGTAGAGTATGTCAACAGAATGGAACGTGCAGTTAACCCTCGCCATCTCGGACTAATTGGGGGGGGGGGGGAGACCCAGTCCAAGATGTCTGATTTTCCAAGATGTCCGGAGTCCGGCTTTTCTCCGACCTAACAGAGGATAAAATCCGACCTAACCAGTGTATGTCCGAGGCAACAATGAACCCGGAGACTACGGAAAAAATTCGACCTCAAGAGAGAAGTCTGCTTCAACCTAGAAAACGAAGACTACCTATTCGATCCCAGGTCTTCCTCGGTCCACCCCTTGGTGCAGCTCCCTCCACAATCACAGACCTGTATTTTTTTACCCAATTTTGTTCATCCATTCTCTCCACATGTCCATACCATCCCAGTCTACTTGTACGCATCACCTCGCTAATACTCTTTATACCTAAACGTCTCCTTAACTCATCATTTGTTATTCTATCCTGCAGCCTGGCCCCACACATCCATCTCACCATTCTTATCTCATTACGTTCCATTCTGTTGACATCCTCTACTTTAACGGCCCATGTTTCTGAGGCATACGTCATTGCACTTCTAACACATTAGGCATACTGTACACCTTTCCCTTCAGGGTGAGAGGCATTCTTTTCATCGTCAGAATTGACAGCAGTTCTCTGAACTTCCCCCAGCTACATCTAATTCTAGCGACAGTGGCAGCCTCGGCCCCACCACCGGCAGAGATGGTATCTCCTAGGTAACAAAACTTGTCCACCAGCTCCAATAACTCATTTCCAAAGTTCACAGCCACAGGATCATCATCTAACACAAGCTCGCCTTTGCACACTAAACACTCAAATTTCTCTATTTCTGACGTATCCTTCGGCAGGGGAACTTTTATTCTACTACAGCGCTTACTTCCATGGTGTACCCAACATCGACAGATGCTACATCAAATCGAGTTAGCGCCCACACCCTTTCCACACACTGCACATGGGTATGCACCGCTCTTTTCCACATTGCCTTGTCTCGATCTACAATACATAACCTTGGTTTTGTTAATATCGACTCTTAAACCCTTGCTCACCATGCCCTCTCTCCATCTTCTGAATTTGGCCTCAGCATCTTCCATATTGTCAGCTATTAGGACTAAATCGCCTGCATAAAACAGTTCCCACGGGAGTCTGCCTCTAAAAACTCTAGACAGTGCCTCCAGGACCATAATAAAGAGGAGGGGGCTTAAACCTCCGGATCCGGGGGCCTTCATATGAGGTGATCGTCGTGTCTGGGGGTATTCCTGAAAAATGGCTATCTTCATAATTCGATATCTACTGATTGAGACCACCTAGAGCAGTCAACTAAATTGCATAGTGTAGAACCAACCTTCGTCTGTAGACTGGCGTTGAGTTGACATCGCTACGACAAGTGGTTGCCGAGATATGATGATGGGAATGGAGGTAATTTCCTGCGTATTTTCGCCTGTGTCCGAATGCTTCGCCGAGGCCCTGGCTAGCACGCACTAAGTCACTCGTTGCTTCGGTGGCTTTGGTACCGGTAGACGATATTATGTTTCTATGGTGATGATGTCATAGGTATTGTGTCATTTATTTCTTTTACAACCATTATTGAGTGATGTGAAACTTTTTATAACATATTTTCGGCACTTTCACTGTTATTGGATATTATTGTGTAACTTTCACTCTTATTACTCTTCTTGTTATGAATTATTGTCACTCACTGTTATTATAGAGTTATTATTACTTGTTATACATTTGTGTCACTTTCACTTACTAGGCTACGCTACGCTAGGCTAGGCTAGGCTAGGCGAGCGTACGGTACCGCATCTTCACTAACCACTTTTTCATCGTCAAAGTCACTCCCAAGTTTACTCAGTTCACTATATTCACGTGCACCGCATTCACCATCGTCATTATCCTCGTCATTACTGTCCTCATTGGTACTAATAAAGCCCAGAAACTCTAATCCATCCGCCACTTCACCCTCATCTTCACTAACAACTTGTTCTTCGTCAAAGTCACTCCCAAGTTCACTCAGTTCACTATATTCACTCAGTTCACTCTATTCGCTTAGTTCTTCCAGAGTGTGTGCAACACCATCGGAACTAAGCACTGTTTTCTTGGTCGTTTTAGCCTTGATTTTGTTAGGCGTACGGTACGCGGCGGCGGGCGGCGATTCGGACACAGCGATTTTTTTTTGGATTAGCTCCATCCATGTTGGATGTGTGACGAGAACTGATGCTGAATGTTAGTTTGTGCTTGGTGGCGCTGCGGTAGCCCACGCATAAACAAAAATCCGCCCGCGTGATTTAAACCCCTTTGATTTTGATTTTGCCTCATATGAGACCTCCCGGACTCCTAACCAAAATACGTTTTGCCTCATATGAGGCTTCCCGGATTCCAAGGGTTAACACTGAACCCTGATGAACTCCAACACGGACTGTGAACTCATCACTCAGTACACCTTTCACCCTCACCGCTGTTTGCGAATCCTCATACATCTTCATTATCACACGCACCAGCCACTCTTCCACACCAAGTTTCCTCATAGCCCACTGCACAACATCTCTAGGCACCCTGTCAAAGGCCTTCTCCAGGTCTACAAACACAAAGTAAAGATCCATGCCTTTTAGTAAGTATCTTTCCTGTATCTGCCTGACTATGAGATAGCATCGGTTGTACCACGTCCTGGCATAAAACCAAACTGCATATCATCAATAGAGATGCTTTGGGAGAGATGACTTACGGAAGCGAAGCATGGACGTTGGTTGAGAGACTCAGACCAAGAGTGAGAGCAGTGGAAATGAATTACTTAAGGAGTGCGTGCGGAATTACATGGAGGGATAGACAGACTAATGAGGAAGTAAGAAGGAGGTGTGGTGTGGAGGTAGATGTGCTGGAAAGTGTGAAAAGGAACAACTTGAGATGGTTCGGCCATATGGAACGTATGGAAAGCGAGAGAATGACTAAGAGGGTGTACGAGAGCGAGATGGAGGGACAGAGGGGGAGAGGTAGACCGAATATGAGGTGGAAGGATGGAGTGAGGAACTACATGAATGAAGGCGGTGCTGGTTGGGGGGAGGGGCGTCGACTGACTGGGGACAGAGGTGCATGGGGGCGGTTCGTTCGTGGCCACCCCTTCGGGGATCACGGCGTCAGGCAATAGATAGATAGATAGATAGATGCTTTGCCTGATCAAACCCTCAAAGAACCTCTCACAGACCTTCATGATTTGGTCAAGCAATTTCAGGCCCCTATAATTACAGTACCTCTATCTAGCGCATCCCCTTTTCCTCTGTATATATTTAGTATTACACATTTGTGCCAATCCTCGGGGATTTCTTATCTTTAATAATGGTGTTTATCAACTCGGTGACTAAGTTGACACCAGTCTCCCCTGAAGCTTTTATCATCTCAGCGACAATGCCAGAGGACCCTGGAGCTTTACCGTCTTTCATTTTATTGATTGTGTCGCTCACTACAGCTGGTGCTATCAAAGGAGGGGGTCTAGATATTGGTTTTTCGATACTAAGCTGTTCCTTATCCCATTCAAACTACATTTAGCAATCGTTCATAGTGTTCCTTCCATGCTTCTCTGATTTCATTTTCTGCATACACAATCTTCCCATTATCGTTTGTAACACACTGTTCACCTAAAATATCCCTACTGTCATTTTTAACTCGCCTAGCTAGGTTGAAGATCCCATTGGGATTGTCAGTGTTACACACTTGTTCGAGGACCAGGTCCTTAATGCCTTTTTTATCATTGTAAATAACTCTTTTGGCAGTTCGTTTAGCTGCCTGGTATTCCTCCTTGCTGCCTCCCTTCTTCCATGCTTTGAAGCTCTCCTATTCTCTTTCACAGCATGTTCTACCTCATCGTTCCACCACCAGGAGGTCTTGTTCCTGGGGTGACCCTTTGTTTTCCCACAGACTTTGTCAGTAGCAGCGAGAAGGCTATGCTTAAGAAAATTCCATTGACTATTTACATCGCTAGGCCTGGCTTCCTTATTTCTATTTATTTCCTCCAGTTCACTATGAAACCTATCTCTAACTACCTTGTTCTTCAGCAGCCACACTTTCCTTTTGGGCATGTTTACCTTCTTGCGCTTAGGATCTCTGTATAAGCTCATGTCGCACACCCGTAGCTTATGCTGGGGGATACATTCTTCGCTCGGGATGACCTTAACATCCCGAACCAGTTTCCAGTCTTTCCTGTTAACCAAGAAGTAATCTATCTGGCTACTGGAGACCCCAGAGTTATATATGACCAGATGGCTCTATGTTTTCTTGAACTTCGTTTTACACACAACCTTGTTGAGTGCAACGCAGGACTCCAGTATATATTCGCCTTCCAGATTCCTCCTTCCGTAACCAATTCCTCCATGCACTCCCTCGTATCCATCTGCAGATGCTCCCACGTGACCATTCAGGTCCCCTCCCAGGATTGCTATTTCATTCTCCGAGAGGCCCGAAATGACACTGACGGTGTCATTCCAGAAGTCCTCTTTTATCTCTTTCTGTAGGCCAGCCTGTTGAGCATATGCAGATATCACATTTAGAATTCTTTCACCAACTTTCAACTTCAAAACAATCAGCCTTTCACTAACTCGTAATCTGAAGCACACTTTCCGCCAGCTCTTCAGCCACCAGAACACCCACTCCTCCTTTCGCTTTATCAGTCTCAACCCCCTTCCAGTAGATCCTATATCTTTTCTTTCTTCCAACAATCCACTGTACCCCAGGCCCTCTGTAGAGTGTTTCCTGGGCACAGCAGACATCCAGTCGCCTCCTCTCACACATCTCGGCCATTTCATTAGCACGCAGATTCAAACTGCCAACATTCACACTAGCAAGTCTGAGATTGTGGGGGGCATTTGTCCTTATCCTGTGTGGTTTTGGATCATCGGATTTAAGTTGTTTCTCTTTAGGTTTCGTCATATTCGGTAAATTGGCTGGCAAATGGCATCTCATGTTGGACAGTTCCCTGTAGATCTCGCCAATATCCGAGTTGGACAGGATTTGTGTCCGTTTTACAGTGTTCTTTCACTCGGTTTCATACAAAATCCCATTCCATTTTATCACTGTCTTAACCCCTGTAAAATGCCCCAGAACGAGAAGCCCACCACAGAAGCCACGAGCGAACACCACACAGAAACACCTGAAAGAAAGGTCCACAGAACGAAAGGACCAGCTGACCGAGCCAACCAGTTCAGACAGGCCGAGGCCCGCAGGGCTAAGCAGCTCCAAACCACACCTGCCTACCCCTTCTAAACACTGACCTTTTCCCACACCTCACACATACACTACCCCTCGTGTCCTACACCTCTACCTACATGATGACGAACATGAATACACATTCATATTAAAACACCCATGCCCTGTCCCTAGGTTGAGCCAATGCCAACCAGTTCAGACAGCCATAAATCTATGTATGTTCTTCCATCCGAGAAGTAATATGTTCACCCCTTAAAATACCTTGTCTTGCCAGACTAAGTTTCTGAAGACCAACCGCCCCCATAAATCTATGTACAGTATGTTCTTCCATCCGAGAAGTAATATGTTCACCCCTTAAAATACCTTGTCTTGCCAGACTAAGTTTCTGAAGACCAACCGCCCCCATAAATCTATGTATGTTCTTCCATCCGAGAAGTAGTATGTTAAAACCCCATGTCCTAATTGATAAGAAACTAAGATACCCACAGGTACACCAGTGTATATAGAACCATTGTTCCTGTAAAACCTAGACAGCAATGACTGAAGATGTTAGCCACCATGCTGTAACTTTAATTCTTACCCCAACCAGAGATTGTATAGATAACCTTTTGTTAACCTTGTCTATCATAGTACCCCGAAACAATAACGAAGTACCCCTACGAACTGCCGCTTTTCTTTGGTCTATATTTCATAGAAAACGCAGTTCCCAGGGACAACTAGATCAGCAAGAAATCGTGTCAAATAATAGTGTCCATAACCCCTCGTATTGACGAGTAATAATACACCATGTGTTTCCCTACTTTATCCACAGTCAAGCACACACCTACAGTTAACCTCCTTTTCCCCCACAGCCCCACAGTCCACATGATTCTGTCTTTTCCAGACTCGTATACCACCCCGTATTTGCATCCCCCGGTAGCATTTGGCTAACGTACTTTCACTGTCATTTCCCCCCAAACTCCAATATCAACTGTAGTCTAATGCCACCCCTACGCCCGGAGACCTTAGGGTCAAACTTCCACGTAGCCCCCTGAACTCTCTCCCTCTCATTAACACCCCGCGCTCCTCGACTTTTTTCCGACCTAGCCTCTCCATCATACCTCCTGAAGATCCTTGATTTTTCCGTTGCTAACGTTCTCCAACCTTTTATATATATACTCCTATCCAGCCTACCTTCCCTTAGTAGGACGGAACAACATTAGAACTTTACTAACCCTTTGCATGCCATCTATTCTCTCACAACCCATTCACAACCCTGTACCCAATGTTCGTCAGTGCGAGGCTTGTTGATATGGGTATATATATCGGGTTCTTAATGAGACACACTGGATAGGGGTTTACATATATTGGGGGAGTCTGGTTACAAGCTTCTTGTCGTCAAGGGAGGTTTAGGAAGCCATGCCATGATATCGGCTCGCCTGTAGATTATATATTTAGCTTACAATATTATTACCAATATTGTAACATCCTCTCTCTTTTGAGAAGATAGCTACCAGTGAAATTGGTATTATAAGAATAATTATATTTTGACATTTTGAGGTCCCCTAGGATTATTAAGTAATGCTTATTCTATTATGGCAGATGAGCTAGAGTAATAATAGTACCAATATGATTTATAAAATTGTACAGTACTATGATTTGTTAAGTTACTGGTACTGTACTGTATACAGTATGTTACCGGTACAGTAATTAGTGTTTTTAGTACAGTATGGAATGTGATTAATTTTGTTAGAATATTAATCTATTAGTATGTAAATATGAGATATGAAGTAGATGAGGTATATTAGTCAAATCTATTGATATGGTATTACAAGACTAGGTGAGGTAGGTTAATTATTAGTTGATAATACTGTTCTACATGAGAATATCCACAAATAGTGAATATATATGATACAAAAATATATTGTATACCCTTGTGCCAACTAAACATAAAGAATTTATTTTATGAGATTATATGGGATTAGTAATTGTTGGTATATTAGTAAAGTTAGTACATTAGAACATTAATATTCAATGTTCTGAAAATTACAAAATGTTTCATGCAAAGTTCTTGGTTATATCATGCAGGATTAGTAAATTAGTAACAAAGGTTATATGATTGACTTAAATTTATAGATCCTGATACCCAGTACCGTACTCAAAATCATCCAATCTCTTTCCTTTCGCATTACAATTTCTTTGCATACCGATCTGCATTATAATATCCTTACACTCCCATTCACATTACAAAACCTGTATCATTCAGACTGTAATGTAAGGTTACTCCTCATTCAGTGGCTTCAGTCGTATTCTCACTCACTTACTCCATTTAGATAATCTTTCTCATCCTGTAACATTCTCATCCAGCATTTACATTTCTGCCAGTGCCTCATCTCATACCAGTATTGGACTGTTAGTCAGACATGCAATCAGTCATACCGTACTGTACTCTTACCTGGTCATGTCAAACTCTCGGTACCTGGTAGGTAATACATTCCTATTCCGTCTCACGCTCGTCCTGTTCTCATGTATAGTGACAGGTTCATCAAGTCTACCGTGTATGTCTCTCACGTGTCTGTTGTTTGTGTAGACTGGAACACATATATCTGTATAATTCCTATCTGTAGATCTAATGGTTGTGGTGTTGTCTGTATTAGTGACTTTTCCATTATTTCTTATGTCAGCGTTTTCACTTGTCATCCGTAAATGACCTCTATTTCGTCTTATCGCTCCATTTTCTGTCTCCACTTCATATGATCGCTCGTCTAATCTCCTGGTTACAACTCCTCGTTCCCACTTCTTCTTGCCTAGTGATGTTGGCTTGATTCGCACCACGTCACCTTCAACCAATGGTTCCAAAACTCTCGAACCTTTGTCGTAGTACTTCTTGCTTTTGAGATCTTTCAGCATCTTCTTCCGCTTCACTCGCTCCAACATAATTCCTTTCGGCTCCAACAACTTGCTAGTAGTCGGCAGTAACGTCCTCGTACGTCGGCCAAAGTTGAGTTGCGCTGGACTCTTCCAAATCTTGCATAGGCGTATTTCTGTAGTCTAGAATCGCCAAAAACGGATCTTCACCACTCTCGACAGCTTTCTTGATTAGTTTCTTCGCCGTCTTGACCGCTGATTCTGCTTTACCGTTAGACTGGGGATGATGTGGGCTGCTCGTTCGATGTTCAAAGTCATACTTCTCCGCGAATTCTTGAAATTCTTCACTGCTGAACTGCGGACCATTGTCACTAACTAGTACATTTGGCAGTCCATATCTTGCAAAGTGCGCCTTCAACTTCCTGATAACAGCGCTTGACTTAGTGCTTTCCAGGTAGTCAACTTCCCAGAAATTACTGAAATAGTCCACTGTAACAAGATAGTTGTGACTCTTGATTGTCATAAGGTCTACACCTACTTTCTCCCATGGTCGGCTGGTTTGCTCATGAGTCATCAGAGGTTCTTTTTGTTGAGCTGTAGAGAATGTGTTACAAATTTCACACTCTGAAATGAATTGCTTCATCTCTGCATTCATTCCTGGCCAAAACAAACATTCTCTTGCGCGTCGTAGACAACCTTCAACTCCCATATGTGACGAATGTATAGCGGACTTCATCTTCTGACGTAGACTGGTAGGAATTACAACACGTTCTCCCTTGAAGATCAATCCATCTTGAAATGACAGTTCTGCTCGTACATTAAAGTATGGTTTCAGTATGGTCTCTACTTCACTCTTGTCTTCTGGTCTTCTGAAAAATTTCGCTACTTACAGCCAGACCAAAAGGAAGTCTGTTCCACCTGTATCTCCCATACGGTGTTTGAAATGTTGTCAGCTTGCGTGATTCTTCATCCAACACACAGTGCCAGTAGCCATTCTTGAGGTCAAGCTTGGAGAAAACTTTGGCTTTTGCAAGGTCAGGCAGAATGTCGTCGATTACCGGTAGAGGGTGCATCTCTCTTATGAGTGCTTTGTTCAGAGCTTGAGGGTCAATGCAAATTCTCAGATCCCCCGACTTCTTGGTTCCTGCTACCATTCGACTTACCCATTCTGTAGGCTCGTCGACCTTAGTAATGACATTTTCCTGCTCCAACTGCTCCAGTTTCTCTTTAACCTTCGACTTGATGCTCAATGGTACTCTACATGAAGGTATTGCAATAGGTTTCACCGACTCATCCACTGTTAGATGAACATTTCCTGGTAGCTTGCCAACTTCATCAGCAAATACGTCTTCGTAGTCTGTTAGGATGTCATTCATTGCGCAGATGTTTTCATAGTTAACTGTGATGAATCCCATCTTCTCAGACGCTCGCTTACCAAGAATTGGTGTAACAACCTGTTTTACAACAACAAACTCAACAGAATAATACCTTTGTGGTTGCTTGCAGTTGCGGACATCAATCCTACACTTTCCCAACGGCTGAATTGTAGTAGAGTTCCACATTTGAAGAGTTGACTCACACGGCTGTAGCTCTGTGTCCGGTACCAGATGACTTGGAATGGCATTCACACTTGCCCCGCTGTCGATCTGGAACTTCACTTTATTACCGTTGACCATGAGATTAGCCATTATGTGTTTTCCTCTGGATCCGGTCGATACGTTCATGATGTACAGTCGACCCTCGCAAATTCGGACTAAAAGAGACTGGGCCTTGTCCGAATTCAGGAAAAGTCCGGATTCAGAAAATAGTGTACGGGGGGGCCACACACGCATACAGATACGCACACACATTATTAATATTAATAGCCTAGCGCTTGACAGTCTTTTGAGGCTTGGGGGGCATGGTGGCTGGCAATGAAAGTCGATAATAACTTCACAAACACCTTAATAACCAGGTAGTCGCACGGCGGGTTGTTAACAAGCTTGAATGACTAGGCGGGAACGGGTGACGTCACCCGTCGTGAGAGCCACCTACCGGACAAAATTTTAAGTATGCGTTACGGTACGCACTACCGGACGATCGGACCGGACTCCGGATTGTGTCCGGATTGTTGAAAGTCCGGATTGGTGAAGTCCGGATTTGCGAGGGTCGACTGTATTCCCGTCCTCTTGAGTTATCTTCTGAGTCGTCGCTTTCTTCTGTGACTCCATCTTCTACCGCATGGACTCTGCGCGATGTCTTCTTTTTGCCTCCTGTCGCTGCGCTTCTTGGTGCTCCGCCGGTCGCTGCATTACTTGGACATTTCTTGGCATAGTGTCCCATTTTCTTGCATTTATGACATTTGGCATCAGTTGCAGGACAGTTCTTCTTACCCCAATAATGTGCTAAACCACACCAGTCGCACTGCGTGAGGTTAGGCTTAGTCTTTGTTGTTTGTGGATTACTCTTCTTCTTGGGTTTTGCACTGAGTTTGTGTAGAGACTCCTGCTTGTCACTTCGAAATGCTGTCATTGATCTCCTTGAAGTTTCATAGGCAGTACACATCTTAAGTACAACATCTAGAGTTAGGCTATCCTCCCTAAAGAATTTTTCCCGAAGTGTATCCTCTTGGCAACCAAAAACAATTTTATCCCTCAGAAGTTCATCTTGAAGTTCTCCATATCCACAGTGTCTTACCAAAGTCTTCAGCCTAGTGATAAAAGATTCCAAGGATTCATCTTTCCTTTGCATGCTATCATGAAAGTTGTACCTCGCCATCAGCTGCTCATCTCTTGGTGAAAAATGCTTGTCAAATTTCCCAATTAATGTTGCATAAGTCAGGGCAGATTCATCTCCTATGCCAAAAGATTCGTAGATATCTAGCAGAATGTCACCTCCAGTCAACAATTTTGCTATTTTAATATCATCACTCTTACCCTTCAAACCGTTGCCGATGATGTAAAGATCGAGTTTCTTCTTGTAACGCCTCCACGCCACTGCTTGCTCAATCTCAGACTTGCAGACGAATAAAGGCTGTGAAGTAGATGCCATGACGTCACTCATATCTTTCGACTTTTTGAGGTTAAGTCCAAGGATAACTCACTATTTCAGCTGTAGAACTTAGTCAGCAGTACTTCATTCACACGTACACTGCTTGCCCAGCTGCCACCATGTTGATATGGGTATATATATCGGGTTCTTAATGAGACACACTGGATAGGGGTTTACATATATTGGGGGGAGTCTGGTTACACGCTTCTTGTCGTCAAGGGAGGTTTAGGAAGCCATGCCATGATATCGGCTCGCCTGTAGATTATATATTTAGCTTACAATATTATTACCAATATTGTAACATCCTCTCTCTTTTGAGAAGATAGCTACCAGTGAAATTGGTATTATAAGAATAATTATATTTTGACATTTTGAGGTCCCCTAGGATTATTAAGTAATGCTTATTCTATTATGGCACATGAGCTAGAGTAATAATAGTACCAATATGATTTATAAAATTGTACAGTACTATGATTTGTTAAGTTACTGGTACTGTACTGTATACAGTATGTTACCGGTACAGTAATTAGTGTTTTTAGTACAGTATGGAATGTGATTAATTTTGTTAGAATATTAATCTATTAGTATGTAAATATGAGATATGAAGTAGATGAGGTATATTAGTCAAATCTATTGATA
Source organism: Lithodes maja (assembly GCA_037953745.1). NCBI lineage: Eukaryota > Metazoa > Arthropoda > Malacostraca > Decapoda > Lithodidae > Lithodes > Lithodes maja. Next base: position 20,019 of record JBAKBP010003424.1, read on the forward strand.
TGGTATTACAAGACTAGGTGAGGTAGGTTAATTATTAGTTGATAATACTGTTCTACATGAGAATATCCACAAATAGTGAATATATATGATACAAAAATATATTGTATACCCTTGTGCCAACTAAACATAAAGAATTTATTTTATGAGATTATATGGGATTAGTAATTGTTGGTATATTAGTAAAGTTAGTACATTAAAACATTAATATTCAATGTTCTGAAAATTACAAAATGTTTCATGCAAAGTTCTTGGTTATATCATGCAGGATTAGTAAATTAGTAACAAAGGTTATATGATTGACTTAAATTTATAGATCCTGATACCCAGTACCGTACTCAAAATCATCCAATCTCTTTCCTTTCGCATTACAATTTCTTTGCATACCGATCTGCATTATAATATCCTTACACTCCCATTCACATTACAAAACCTGTATCATTCAGACTGTAATGTAAGGTTACTCCTCATTCAGTGGCTTCAGTCGTATTCTCACTCACTTACTCCATTTAGATAATCTTTCTCATCCTGTAACATTCTCATCCAGCATTTACATTTCTGCCAGTGCCTCATCTCATACCAGTATTGGACTGTTAGTCAGACATGCAATCAGTCATACCGTACTGTACTCTTACCTGGTCATGTCAAACTCTCGGTACCTGGTAGGTAATACATTCCTATTCCGTCTCACGCTCGTCCTGTTCTCATGTATAGTGACAGGTTCATCAAGTCTACCGTGTATGTCTCTCACGTGTCTGTTGTTTGTGTAGACTGGAACACATATATCTGTATAATTCCTATCTGTAGATCTAATGGTTGTGGTGTTGTCTGTATTAGTGACTTTTCCATTATTTCTTATGTCAGCGTTTTCACTTGTCATCCGTAAATGACCTCTATTTCGTCTTATCGCTCCATTTTCTGTCTCCACTTCATATGATCGCTCGTCTAATCTCCTGGTTACAACTCCTCGTTCCCACTTCTTCTTGCCTAGTGATGTTGGCTTGATTCGCACCACGTCACCTTCAACCAATGGTTCCAAAACTCTCGAACCTTTGTCGTAGTACTTCTTGCTTTTGAGATCTTTCAGCATCTTCTTCCGCTTCACTCGCTCCAACATAATTCCTTTCGGCTCCAACAACTTGCTAGTAGTCGGCAGTAACGTCCTCGTACGTCGGCCAAAGTTGAGTTGCGCTGGACTCTTCCAAATCTTGCATAGGCGTATTTCTGTAGTCTAGAATCGCCAAAAACGGATCTTCACCACTCTCGACAGCTTTCTTGATTAGTTTCTTCGCCGTCTTGACCGCTGATTCTGCTTTACCGTTAGACTGGGGATGATGTGGGCTGCTCGTTCGATGTTCAAAGTCATACTTCTCCGCGAATTCTTGAAATTCTTCACTGCTGAACTGCGGACCATTGTCACTAACTAGTACATTTGGCAGTCCATATCTTGCAAAGTGCGCCTTCAACTTCCTGATAACAGCGCTTGACTTAGTGCTTTCCAGGTAGTCAACTTCCCAGAAATTACTGAAATAGTCCACTGTAACAAGATAGTTGTGACTCTTGATTGTCATAAGGTCTACACCTACTTTCTCCCATGGTCGGCTGGTTTGCTCATGAGTCATCAGAGGTTCTTTTTGTTGAGCTGTAGAGAATGTGTTACAAATTTCACACTCTGAAATGAATTGCTTCATCTCTGCATTCATTCCTGGCCAAAACAAACATTCTCTTGCGCGTCGTAGACAACCTTCAACTCCCATATGTGACGAATGTATAGCGGACTTCATCTTCTGACGTAGACTGGTAGGAATTACAACACGTTCTCCCTTGAAGATCAATCCATCTTGAAATGACAGTTCTGCTCGTACATTAAAGTATGGTTTCAGTATGGTCTCTACTTCACTCTTGTCTTCTGGTCTTCTGAAAAATTTCGCTACTTACAGCCAGACCAAAAGGAAGTCTGTTCCACCTGTATCTCCCATACGGTGTTTGAAATGTTGTCAGCTTGCGTGATTCTTCATCCAACACACAGTGCCAGTAGCCATTCTTGAGGTCAAGCTTGGAGAAAACTTTGGCTTTTGCAAGGTCAGGCAGAATGTCGTTGATTACCGGTAGAGGGTGCATCTCTCTTATGAGTGCTTTGTTCAGAGCTTGAGGGTCAATGCAAATTCTCAGATCCCCCGACTTCTTGGTTCCTGCTACCATTCGACTTACCCATTCTGTAGGCTCGTCGACCTTAGTAATGACATTTTCCTGCTCCAACTGCTCCAGTTTCTCTTTAACCTTCGACTTGATGCTCAATGGTACTCTACATGAAGGTATTGCAATAGGTTTCACCGACTCATCCACTGTTAGATGAACATTTCCTGGTAGCTTGCCAACTTCATCAGCAAATACGTCTTCGTAGTCTGTTAGGATGTCATTCATTGCGCAGATGTTTTCATAGTTAACTGTGATGAATCCCATCTTCTCAGACGCTCGCTTACCAAGAATTGGTGTAACAACCTGTTTTACAACAACAAACTCAACAGAATAATACCTTTGTGGTTGCTTGCAGTTGCGGACATCAATCCTACACTTTCCCAACGGCTGAATTGTAGTAGAGTTCCACATTTGAAGAGTTGACTCACACGGCTGTAGCTCTGTGTCCGGTACCAGATGACTTGGAATGGCATTCACACTTGCCCCGCTGTCGATCTGGAACTTCACTTTATTACCGTTGACCATGAGATTAGCCATTATGTGTTTTCCTCTGGATCCGGTCGATACGTTCATGATGTACAGTCGACCCTCGCAAATTCGGACTAAAAGAGACTGGGCCTTGTCCGAATTCAGGAAAAGTCCGGATTCAGAAAATAGTGTACGGGGGGGCCACACACGCATACAGATACGCACACACATTATTAATATTAATAGCCTAGCGCTTGACAGTCTTTTGAGGCTTGGGGGGCATGGTGGCTGGCAATGAAAGTCGATAATAACTTCACAAACACCTTAATAACCAGGTAGTCGCACGGCGGGTTGTTAACAAGCTTGAATGACTAGGCGGGAACGGGTGACGTCACCCGTCGTGAGAGCCACCTACCGGACAAAATTTTAAGTATGCGTTACGGTACGCACTACCGGACGATCGGACCGGACTCCGGATTGTGTCCGGATTGTTGAAAGTCCGGATTGGTGAAGTCCGGATTTGCGAGGGTCGACTGTATTCCCGTCCTCTTGAGTTATCTTCTGAGTCGTCGCTTTCTTCTGTGACTCCATCTTCTACCGCATGGACTCTGCGCGATGTCTTCTTTTTGCCTCCTGTCGCTGCGCTTCTTGGTGCTCCGCCGGTCGCTGCATTACTTGGACATTTCTTGGCATAGTGTCCCATTTTCTTGCATTTATGACATTTGGCATCGGTTGCAGGACAGTTCTTCTTACCCCAATAATGTGCTAAACCACACCAGTCGCACTGCGTGAGGTTAGGCTTAGTCTTTGTTGTTTGTGGATTACTCTTCTTCTTGGGTTTTGCACTGAGTTTGTGTAGAGACTCCTGCTTGTCACTTCGAAATGCTGTCATTGATCTCCTTGAAGTTTCATAGGCAGTACACATCTTAAGTACAACATCTAGAGTTAGGCTATCCTCCCTAAAGAATTTTTCCCGAAGTGTATCCTCTTGGCAACCAAAAACAATTTTATCCCTCAGAAGTTCATCTTGAAGTTCTCCATATCCACAGTGTCTTACCAAAGTCTTCAGCCTAGTGATAAAAGATTCCAAGGATTCATCTTTCCTTTGCATGCTATCATGAAAGTTGTACCTCGCCATCAGCTGCTCATCTCTTGGTGAAAAATGCTTGTCAAATTTCCCAATTAATGTTGCATAAGTCAGGGCAGATTCATCTCCTATGCCAAAAGATTCGTAGATATCTAGCAGAATGTCACCTCCAGTCAACAATTTTGCTATTTTAATATCATCACTCTTACCCTTCAAACCGTTGCCGATGATGTAAAGATCGAGTTTCTTCTTGTAACGCCTCCACGCCACTGCTTGCTCAATCTCAGACTTGCAGACGAATAAAGGCTGTGAAGTAGATGCCATGATGTCACTCATATCTTTCGACTTTTTGAGGTTAAGTCCAAGGATAACTCACTATTTCAGCTGTAGAACTTAGTCAGCAGTACTTCATTCACACGTACACTGCTTACCCAGCTGCCACCATGTTGATATGGGTATATATATCGGGTTCTTAACCTCTGAAGTGCGCACGGGGGTAAATGAAAACCTCCCCCTGTGCTGACGTATTTGAGGTTTTTCGTCACTAAAATATTCATTGTACCATTAATAGCATTAATAATTATCCATATGCGCCTATTATGGGTTGATTATAAAGGTATTAACCTGAAACAACAATAAAACGAGTGAAAACAGCGTTTGGATGGTCAAAATCGGAGATATAGCCCGCGAGTTGTATAATCTATGGGTGAGGCAAACTCCTTTCCCGCCAATTTCCCCCAAGGCCACTGAGACACAGTCGATCGATACTCTCTCTCTCTCTCTTGCACTCGATGGCCATCAGTGATGACAACACCCTGCTTGCAACTCGCTAATGTTAGCACGAAAATATACCTCAGAATAAGGGAATAATAGGGAAAATAGGTGATAACTGAGGAATAGGAGGAAAGTGGGGAAGGAGGGGAGGTAGAGGACTGAGATTTTGCATGGCCCAGGGGCCAAAAAAAAAAAAAAAAAAATAAAAAAAAAAAATAAAAAATATTTTTTTTTTCGATGTAAAAAGTTGATTTTTAGTTTTACTTACTCCAGAGAGTCTTCCCGCAGTCCGCCGGCCGAACTCTAAAGAGTCTTCCCGCAGTTCCCAGGTTAATGAGACACACTGGATAGGGGTTTACATAATTATATTGGGGGGAGTCTGGTTACACGCTTCTTGTCGTCAAGGGAGGTTTAGGAAGCCATGCCATGATATCGGCTCGCCTGTAGATTATATATTTAGCTTACAATATTATTACCAATATTGTAACAAGGCTAGCCGCCTCGCCAGTGACTAACTTCTATTGCCATACTTCCAGATAAATGTGGCAGAGTTAGCAACCCAGTCTCCACCACATCCAGCAAACCATGCAATTAACAACCCAACCGATTAAACCAGCTAGTCAAGGCACCTTCGGTTTTGGTATTACGAACACCCACATCTGTCTCATAAACAGAGGGTTATTACAAACACTTGTGATATGGCAAGCCCCTAGCCACAGCCGCCGGACGACCATCACAGAGAGAGGGCGCGCAACTACCCCTTTTTACCCACCCGAGGAGGGAGACCCCCACCCCTGCGGAGGTATACCTGACCCTTGTTTTGACTTCCGGGTCATTGCCAGGTAGCACAGGAATTCTTCCTATCAATGAACTAACCATGCATGACTAACCCCTTTACTAACTTCTATTAACCCACAATAACCCATTCACCTTTCTTGCATACTCGGATAACTAAATTAGCACCTCAGCTATACCATAGAATGAAGATTGAACAATCTAAGAGAGACGCTCCTATCACAGCTGTCCCAATCCTCCTCGCAAAGTAGATCCAGTCTCTCTCCCCTAAATACTTCCAGTATAGCCAAAATAGTACCTCTTACTAAGGCTCAGTTATATCGCATTATGAAGGCTCCATATAGTCATGTGCCACAACAGTAATCACCACCCTACCTAGTTCCCGTATCAATTGAGAGCTCAAATAGTCCATCAAAACTCGAGATCCCTATGGCCTACAGGGTCCAAAACCGAGCCTATAAACCCAGCTCCAGCCCCCAGTAAAATCAGTTGAAAGATAGACACCAAACCAGGTTGGTCACCAGAGTTAACCTCGAGCTCTATCCTTGTTGGTTGCTGAGAATTGAGTTCCAGAGCTGGCAGACTCCGTGGCAGATTTGGATAGAAGGACCTGTCCACGTACTTGAGAACTTCCTACATATGGACCCCCTGGACGGCCGCGGAACCAGTCGTTAGCCCCCAATATCACGGACGCAAGATAACCAGGACCAGACCAATCAAATACTACCCAAGATTCACTCTATCAGTACTACAGTGTTACAGTACTAGTTAGAGACTCACTTATTAATATTTCTACGAAGTGGCTATATCTTTGCCCCAGTATAATTCATATATAACCATTCCATTAGGAAGTGCTAAGCGTATCAGTGTTCATTAATTAACAGGCGATACTAACTCTCGTAATTACCCATATATACAGATATTATTACATAAAAGTGAAACCCTAGTGATATCTGAATGTTCGCCCACTGATTTGCGTTCTATGTATTTCTGATACAAGAATATAAAACTTAGATCAGTACCCCCTGAGGTTACTAGAATTCCTGTGCTCTAAAATACGCGTGTCTAATCTAGTCTGTGAACTACTACTTGTGCACCAGAGCTACCAGTGATAAATCTAACAGTGAATATGAATCTATAAGTAACATTGATGGTCTCCAGTATATAAACCTGTTAAATAAGCCAGTGATCAGAAGATTAATACCTGAATGTTGGAAGTGGGAGGAGACTAGGCTCCATCCAGATCCACTTATGCTAGTGTTGTTCAATTCTATCATATTGTCTTGCACGAGTATTCAGAAGTGGTATATCAATAAACGTGATCGTGTGTCTTGTTACCGTGTGTTTCTTTTGTGTTCTCTATTCCTCATTCCTTGTATTGTGCATGCAGCCTTATATACCCAGTCAGTTAGAACTCACATTACCCAAGTTAAACCTGTAGAAAAACAGGGCATAACATTGGCGGCAGCGGTGGTTCTTGATTCGGATAAAAGGTTGCATTACATTGCAAGTTTGGAACAGCCAGAACACGATAACATCATGGTGCACCGTTCTCACGTCCCCATCCCACATTATGATGATGGGAACACTTACGACATCGAAACATTCATGACTATAGTGGCTCGCTTGGTGTAGTGACTAGCGTCTCGGACTTCCACCCAGAAGGTCCGGGATCGCGCCCACGCTCGGCGCATTAAAGATTTTTCACAAGCACTGAGTCGTTACCATCCCTCATGAGCACGGGGATGGGGTAGTAGTACAGGACCCCAATGGAAATACGCCTAATCGGCCTTATTGGGCTATCCTTAGCTGGCTTAGCATGTGCTAGCTTTAAGAACTATTATTATTATTATTATTAAACCCGTACTTGACCTAGTTTATACCATGGACGCAGAAAAGATAGCCGTGACATTAACGCACCTGGGAAAAGCCATTTCCCTGGTTGCCTACCAAGTGCACCTTGCTCTCACATGGGACGAATTTTGCACAATAGTGATAGAGGCCATTAAGCCTTCGTTGGGCGTTTTCGTGGCCCACACCCGTCTCCAAGACACTAAATTCGAAGGCGATCTACTGTAGATGCCACAGTGAATAAGATCGCCCAACATATCAAAGTGTCTTTCCCCACATTGACCAGAATCCAGCAAGAACAGCAGATTCTGGTCAACCTTGTATCAATAATGCCCTCAGCAGTAAAGAATCATTTCCGTGTACACGATTTCGTCGGATATCAAAAAGATCTCATCACGATCCGACGTATTTTGGCCGTGCACACAGAAACACCCACCCAAATCGCTGTAATCAAGAGGTTTCCCACGCACCCGCAGCACCCCGACCACCAAAACTCCAAGAATGTTTACCCATCCTCATCCTTCCACAACAGACCCACCTACCCTTCCGGCAAGCCCCAACCCAGTAGACCCCGGTTCCAACCTACCCAGCCACGCAGAATCTTCAACCGGAACAAAACCTACAACACCTACCAAAGTAAAAACCCTACCTTAGTAATTATCAACCCCTATGATTTCCCTGCCTGTAATGCTCAGTGTGCCCTCCATCAAATTCGTGACCCTGCCAAACCTCGCCCCTTTACTCCTCGCATTTCTGTAAATGAAGAGGAGTTGGGACAAGAGGAAGAAATGGAGGAAAGGCACACTGGAGAAATAGCCCCTATCATGACCTCAGAGGATACCGAGGAAACCCTGGAGGAGGTAGATACCGACCCCCAGGATTTTTAAAGTACCCCCCGCCCAAGATGGCCTCGGCGGGGGACGCCATAACTGACCGCACTGCCCCCATTTATTACATGGCCAAAATCAAGGACATTCCTGTCCGCTTGTTAATCGACACGGGAGCTGCCAAGTCATGTTTGTTCAAGTCTTATTATGATCAACACCACCGACTATTTGGCCCCTTGTTGTTGTTGTTGTTGTTGTTGTTGTTGTTGTTGTTGTTGTTGTTGTTGTTGTTGTTCCCCAAGCTGCCTGGCCGAACAGCCCCAAGGCCCTGAGCAATTCCAAGGCCATAACCGAGTGCCCCCACAGAACCCTCCCCGCCGACCATAATAAAGCCTGGGTGACCGAAGCCACTCCATGGCGGGGGGCTGAGGAGGGTGCAGAAACGCCCGGGAAACCAAAGCCCCACCCAGGGCCCTGTGCCCCTCAGCAATTATGAAGAGAAAGTTGAGGGGCAAGGGAAAAATGTGACGCTTTGGCTTCCAATCTTGGTAGATTGGGAGGTCAATCCACGGAAGAGACGCCGTCACTTGAGATCTAGAAAATATATAAGTTAAAGGAAAAGTCAGAGTAAGCTATGGGTATGGCAGAGATTGCTCAGCTCTCACTCTGATAGACCAGCCCATCACCACATGACTAGAACCCAATCCTCTCAACATCAGCTAGGAAAGGCCCTAGAAAGCCGCCTTTGGCGGGGGGATAGCTCCCCTATTTCAACCCCTTTCGGGGTTGGGCACCCGCCCTTGGCCCCTTGTTAACCACCAAAGCAGAACTAATCTCAGCTGCTGATACTTACTTAAATCTCCTAGGAAATACTTTGCCCCTGTCAGTAACTACTCCTGCCCCCCATGCTCGTTGTTATCACACGTTCACAGTATTTTCCTCCCACTGTAAACATTACGATGGTTTTCTTGGACTTGACCTCCTTCAAAAACTCCAGGCCCAGATTGACTGTGGCCAAAGGCTGATCTCATTCAAAAATAAAATCCAACCCAATGCCTCTGACAAACCAATCACGCAGAAACCCATTCACACAAAGAAAAAACACCTTCCCCCTCAACAAACCCTGAGTCAGGGTTACCAAGTTGCAGCTAGCACTAAGGTAACTCCTAAACCCTCCCCTTGCCCCGAGTTCTCTCAAAATATCACTCAATTCAGTAAAAAAATGCCTCAACAAACGAAAGAAGACAAGTCCAAGCAACTCCCTCTCGGTAATCCCCTCAATTCTCGTAACTCTGTCCAGGATAAATCCTCCCATGTTTTCAGGACAGACTCTGATATATGTAACCATAATTCTATCAAATGTTTATGTACACGTGTTTCCAGGGAAAATGCCGACCTATGTACCCAACAATGTTTCCCCCATGACCCCAGAAATGTTCAGCTATTCCACAACCAACACAATTTCCCTTGTGACAGTTTTCCGTCAGTAGCTCCCTTTCCCCCCCACACAATTCACACCCCTAGAAAACTTCACAACCCCACACTTGACTCGCCCTCTCATGACAAACAAACTCACCAGTCCCAGATAACCTCTAACCAGACCGTTACTGCCACCAAGAAAATTCCCCACATTCGTCCTGTTAACAACCCCAAATCAATACACCAGTCCTCCACCAATAACCCATGTTCTACACCTAACTCTTCCCCCACCAACCCTCCGCAGTCCCCCCAACAAATCCCGTTTTCTAACTCGCTCACCTCTCACCACCCTGACCCGCCCGCACGTGCCGTTAATCCTCCCCTCACGCGTGCCGACCGAGGGACACAACTATGTTCCCACCATGCCCCCAGAAATATCCAGCTATTCCACACCCACCCCAATCCCCCTTGTGACAGTTTTCCGTCAGTAGCTCCCTTCCACCCCCACACAATTCACACCCCTAAAAAACTTCAAAATCCCACACTTAACTCGCCCTCTCATGACAAACAAAACCACCAAATCCATATAAACTCCAAACAAACCGTCACTGCCACCGACAAAACTCCCCAAATTCGTCCTTCTAACAACCACCAATCCTTACATCAGTCCTCCACCAATAACCCATCTTCTATACCTCACTCTTCCCCCACCAACCCTCCACAGTCCCTCCAACAAATTCCGTTTTCTAACCCCCTCACACCGCGCCCCACTGATCCTCCCACACGCGCCGTTAATCCCCCCCTCACGCGTGACTCCCACCAAAGTGACCTTTCCCCCCTTATGCGTACGAAGCACCTACTCGCCAGTCGATCCCCCACCATCATTAGCCCAGCTGTAGTCCAATATAAATGCCAAATTCCCCCCCGCCATCAAAAATGGGTGAACCTTCGACCCATACCCCAAACTCACCTGATATTTTCCCCCACTACCACGTCCACCAACCCCAATCGTTGCCTCTTACAACCCGCCATCATTTCCGCTCGCATCAACCACATTCTCGTGGCAAATATCTCTGAGGAATCCCTGACATTACCAAAAGGTCTCATTATAGGAGACCTCGAAACTTTTGATGACCCCCCCATAGATTTTAATGACACCCCTACCAGCCTCCAATTGCCCCCTCTCCCGGACACATTATCCGACCACCAAAAACATGGCATGTACGACCTATTACTAGAGTTCAGTGACGTGTTTGCCCAACAACCCACCGAAATCGGACAGACCGATGTAGAACAACACATCATTAACACCACAGGCCCTCCCCATACGACAACCATCCCGTAGAAAAAATCCCATACAACGTCAGGCAGAGGAACGCCAAGTCCAAGAGATGTTAGAGGCCGGTATTGCCACCCCGTCCATTAGTCCCTGGTCTTCCCCTGTTGTCCTAGTTACGGTACCTAGTAAAAAAGAAAGATGGGTCAACCCGTTTTTGCGTCGATTACAGGAGGTTGAATGACGTAACCATTAAAGACGCTACGCCATTACCCCGGATAGACGATTCCCTTGACTCCCTATACGGATCCAGATGGTTCACTACCCTCGACTTGCAAGCAGGGTATTGGCAAGTGCCTATCAAGGCCGAGGACCAAGAGAAAACAGCATTTTCCACTAGTGGTGGCCACCACTACGAATTTAACGTCCTACCTTTTGGCCTCTGTAACGGACCCGCCACTTTCTCCCGTTTGATGGAAGCGGTATTACATGGCCTAACCTGGGAAACCTGCCTAGCCTATCTAGACGATATTATTGTGTACTCACCAACCTGGGAAGAACACCTCCTCAGGTTGAGACAGGTCCTTCAAAGAATCCGAGCCGCCGGGTTGAAATTAAAGCCCTCAAAGTGCGAGATTGCCCGAAATAAGGTAGATTTCCTCGGCCACGTAATATCTGAACATGGTATTGCACCAGACCCAAAGAAACTTCAAGCCATACAAAACCAACCCCCACCCACCACCGTTAAAGGAGTACGTTCTTTTCTAGGTTTAGCCACATACTACAGATGTTTCGTCCCCCACTTTGCCACCATAGCCAGACCCCTCCACCAACTCACCCACAAAGACACCCCATTCACCTGGACACCTGAAAGAGACCTCGCTTTTAACACTTTGAAACAAAAGCTAATCCAAGCCCCTATTGTCGCTTTCCCTGATTACCATAAACCTTTCCGTCTTTATACCGACGTATCTCTGTACGCCATTGGTGCAGTTTTAGCTCAAGTCGGAGACGGAGAGGAACATGTGATAGCGTATGCCAGCTCCACCCTCAACCAAGCACAACAGAATTATGCAGCCACCAAGAGAGAGTGCTTAGGGATCATTTGGGCACTCAGCCACTTCCGGTCATTTGTGTTGGGCGCAAAACTCGATATAATAACCGACCATCAATCTTTGCAATGGCTGCGTAAGTGCGAAACCAACTCAGCCATTTTGGTACGTTGGAGGGAGACACTAGAGGACTACGATTTTACAATACAGTATCGTCCAGGCAAACTTCACACCAATGCAGACGCCCTGTCACGTTTGCCAGTACCAAAAGACCCCCCCTCCAACCTAGCCGCCTTACAAAACACTGAGCTTTTATCTACCCCCATCCACCAACATAATTCCCCCTCAGCCCCCTCACTAATTCAATCTTGGGAAATGAGAATCAGACCACCCTGGATACCGTTAAATGTCTTCAGGAAACTGACTCGCTGGGGAGATCAACTTGCCACAGACTCCGGTCACATAGTCTTAGACCCCACCATTGCCCACGACTACATGATTGCCATCCACGAGGGAAACGGCATACACCTTGGACAAAAGAAGATGTTAAAAATCTTCACAGATCAATACTGGACCCCCAACCTCTCCAAAATTGCACAACGAGTGACAGAATCCTGCAAACCTTGTTTATTGGGGAAGGATAGATCACACACCCGAGGCCCAGCTGGTACCATTTCTGCCAACAAACCGTTCCAAGTCCTATCCCTCGACATCATGGGCCCGTTTCCTTCTTACGCTGGCAACCGCTATATCGTCACATTTGTTGACGTATATTCAAAATTTTTAATAGCCTGCCCAGTTAAAGACCACACAGCCACCACAGTCGCCACACTGCTTGCCACAGAAGTGTTCCCTATATTCGGCCTTCCCCTTGCTCTTCTATCCGACAATGCCCCCGAGTTTAGTGGACACGTTTGGCACCAGTTCACCCAACAATGCGGTATTAAGATCAAATACTCATCCCCGTACTGGCCTCAAGGAAATGCTATATGCGAACGCAGCCATCGCACCATCAACAACCAGTTACGTACAAAAATGATTGCTCTTAACACCTCAGACTGGCCATCACAACTACAGATGATACAATGGGGCATGAACACCTGTCCCCGAGAAGACGGTATTTCCCCTCATGAACGTGTTTACGGCGTACCCCCCCTGTTACTGCCGTTCCATCATCACGCTCACCTCCCCTCCAACACCTCCACAATTGACCCATTGCAACATCTGCAAAACACCCTCCATACCGCCCAAACCTGTCAAGACACCAAAACTGATAACCCCGATGATAAAAACCCTTTCGCCATCCATGACACCGTAATGGTAGCCAACCTCCCTGTCACCAACAAATTAGGCCCTCGCTATGTCGGGCCCTACACCATCATACAAGTCCCAAATGCCTTTCAAGTCACCATCGATTATCACGGCGTGACTCGCACGTTCCGAACTAGATTCGTCCGAGCGTTTAAACCTCTAAAGCCACAAGACATTACCCCACCCCACACGTCCGACCCTGAATTAAACACCCCTACTCACCCTTCCACTCAGGCTATGAATATTCCCATACAAACCCCTAAGGGCCTAAGCCCTCCAGCACCGAACCGACCAATCATTCCTCAACATATCGCCCAAACTAACCTCCACAAACCCCAAGCCACCACTATCACACCTTCCTCCACCATGACACCTTCCTTCACTTCTGATAGTCAAGTAACTCCCCAACTTATCCAAGTACGAAAACCTCCACCCACAACCCCGACCACAACGGAAACCCTCCCGTCTAGCCCCGACATACCTCCACCAGGCACCACAGTGAGAAAACCACCACCCCCACCCTAAACCAAGTACACACCCAACCGCACCACACAATCTACCTCAGTAACCTCACGCTACAACTTACGCCCACGACAAAAATCTTTTAAAACCTCCAGAAAACACACCCTGCTAACCAAGTTCCGTAGGGCTGCCAGACCACTATCCTCCTCCTCCTCCTCCTCCTCCCCTTCTTCTTCTTCTTCTTCTTCATCGAATTCTCCTCCACAAAGGGAAAGAAGACGAATAATCACCAGTGAACACCATAAACCCTCTAACTATATTCCAGAAATAACAACCCCCCCCCCCCCACGAAAACACATACCTTCCTCTTCAACCTCATCCCCGCTCAACCCCCACCTCATTACCCCGAATGACCAGCTAGATCTACCCCCCCCACCAAACACCCATAAAACCGCCTACTTCCACCACCAGCAAATCACCGACCTCACCAAAGAACACATCCCACACACGTCCCTACCCCCAACCCTCCAACCTAAATCTCCACTCCCTACCCACCCGTCTAGCCCCCCCCCGCATCCACCCCTTTCCCCTCCACTATCCCCGCAACCCCACCCACACATCAACCAACCTCCTCATCTCATCGAACCCCCAACCAACCCCCCCTAAAAAATCCCCCCACAAAGTCACCCCTGAGAGAACCCCCATACATACCCCACCAAACCCTCTTCCATTCCGCCTACCACCCTCACCCAACAAAAACCTCCACACGCATCTACCTCTCAAATAACCCTCGACCTCGCCCCCAATAAATGCCCTTCACCTGTAAAACGTTCTTCCCCTCGATATAAAACATCGTCGAGCGACTCAAGTCCCACGACAAACATCTACCTTCCCACCAGGACCTCCAAAGGTAGAATAATTAACAGACCCATCAGATTTAAAGACAGTTATACAAAAACAACACCCCGTTCTGACACTAAAGACCCAAGCCACACAACACACACACCCCCTCCTTCTCACACCTTACCTAAACCGATATTGCGCATTGCCTCACTATATTTCCCCAGCCTACAACCTCACCCAAGAAAACCCCCAAAACCCCAGACTCATATCCCCCCTTCATCCCCAGCTCCGTTTTCAAGCGTTAATCCCTCCCCTTCAGTTAGTAACCCATTCACCACACTGAAGAGGCCTCCTGTCAGTCCCACACACCTCACTCGATACATGACCTCCACCATGAACAAATGCACACCCTTCGTCGCCCCCGTCCCTACCCCCACGGGGGAAAACTACAAACCATTCATACAAAAGGTTAAAGTAAAAACCCCCACAGGATGCTTAGCCCGTCTCCAACGCCCACATCAAGCCCGGGCAACCGCCCTCCACAACACAGAGGACACATTCCTACAGGTATACATTGACCTGCAAAAGAAACCTGACCCTCGCTCTCTTGCTTGGTGGGACCTTCTAAATACCCTCAAAATGACCCACCATGACTATGCTTCTGTTTACTTCACCCTTGAGGCTCGGGGACGAGCCTACAATGAAGGAGAGGGAAGTAAAATGCCCCAGAACGAGAAGCCCACCACAGAAGCCACGAGCGAACACCACACAGAAACACCCGAAAGAAAGGTCCACAGAACGAAAGGACCAGCTGACCGAGCCAACCAGTTCAGACAGGCCGAGGCCCGCAGGGCTAAGCAGCTCCAAACCACACCTGCCTACCCCTTCTAAACACTGACCTTTTCCCACACCTCACACATACACTACCCCTCGTGTCCTACACCTCTACCTACATGATGACGAACATGAATACACATTCATATTAAAACACCCATGCCCTGTCCCTAGGTTGAGCCAATGCCAACCAGTTCAGACAGCCATAAATCTATGTATGTTCTTCCATCCGAGAAGTAATATGTTCACCCCTTAAAATACCTTGTCTTGCCAGACTAAGTTTCTGAAGACCAACCGCCCCCATAAATCTATGTATGTTCTTCCATCCGAGAAGTAATATGTTCACCCCTTAAAATACCTTCTCTTGCCAGACTAAGTTTCTGAAGACTAACCGCCCCCATAAATCTATGTACAGGTATGTTCTTCCATCCGAGAAGTAGTATGTTAAAACCCCATGTCCTAATTGATAAGAAACTAAGATACCCACGGGTACACCAGTGTATATAGAACCATTGTTCCTGTAAGACCTAGACAGCAATGACTGAAGATGTTAGCCACCATGCTGTAACTTTAATTCTTACCCCAACCAGAGATTGTATAGATAACCTTTTGTTACCCTTGTCTATCATAGTACCCCGAAACAATAACGAAGTACCCATACGAACTGCCGCTTTTCTTTGGTCTATATTTCATAGAAAACGCAGTTCCCAGGGACAACTAGATCAGCAAGAAATCGTGTCAAATAATAGTGTTCATAACCCCTCGTATTGACGAGTAATAATACACCATGTTTTTCCCTACTTCATCCACAGTCAAGCACACACCTACAGTTAACCTCCTTTTCCCCCACAGCCCCACAGTCCACATGATTCTATCTTTTCCAGACTCATATACCACCCCGTATTTGCATCCCCCGGTAGCATTTGGCTAACGTACTTTCACTGTCATTTCCCCCCAAACTCCAAATATCAACTGTAGTCTAATGCCACCCCTACGCCCGGAGACCTTAGGGTCAAACTTCCACATAGCCCCCTGAACTCTCTCCCTCTCATTAACACCCTGCGCTTCTCGACTTTTTTCCGACCTAGCCTCTCCATCATACCTCCTGAAGATCCTTGATTTTTCCGTTGCTAACGTTCTCCAACCTTTTATATATATACTCCTATCCAGCCTACCTTTCCTTAGTAGGACGGAACAACATTAGAACTTTACTAACCCTTTGCATGCCATCTATTCTCTCACAACCCATTCACAACCCTGTACCCAATGTTCGTCAGTGCGAGGCTAGCCGCCTCGCCAGTGACTAACTTCTATTGCCATACTTCCAGATAAATGTGGCAGAGTTAGCAACCCAGTCTCCACCACATCCAGCAAACCATGCAATTAACAACCCAACCGATTAAACCAGCTAGTCAAGGCACCTTTGGTTTCGGTATTACGAACACCCACATCTGTCTCATAAACAGAGGGTTATTACAAACACTTGTGATATGGCAAGCCCCTAGCCACAGCCGCCGGACGACCATCACAGAGAGAGGGCGTGCAACTACCCCTTTTTTCCCACCCGAGGAGGGAGACCCCCACCCCTGCGGAGGTATACCTGACCCTTGTTTTGACTTCCGGGTCATTGCCAGGTAGCACAGGAATTCTTCCTATCAATGAACTAACCATGCATGACTAACCCCTTTACTAACTTCTATTAACCCACAATAACCCATTCACCTTTCTTGCATACTCGGATAACTAAATTAGCACCTCAGCTATACCATAGAATGAAGATTGAACAATCTAAGAGAGACGCTCCTATCACAGCTGTCCCAATCCTCCTCGCAAAGTAGATCCAGTCTCTCTCCCCTAAATACTTCCAGTATAGCCAAAATAGTACCTCTTACTAAGGCTCAGTTATATCGCATTATGAAGGCTCCATATAGTCATGTGCCACAACAGTAATCACCACCCTACCTAGTTCCCGTATCAATTGAGAGCTCAAATAGTCCATCAAAACTCGAGATCCCTATGGCCTACAGGGTCCAAAACCGACCCTATAAACCCAGCTCCAGCCCCCAGTAAAATCAGTTGAAAGATAGACACCAACCCAGGTTGGTCACCAGAGTTAACCTCGAGCTCTATCCTTGTTGGTTGCTGAGAATTGAGTTCCAGAGCTGGCAGACTCCGTGGCAGATTTGGATAGAAGGACCTGTCCACGTACTTGAGAACTTCCTACATATGGAGCCCCTGGACGGCCGTGGAACCAGTCGTTAGCCCCAACATCACGGACGCAAGATAACCAGGACCAGACCAATCAAATACTACCCAAGATTCACTCTATCAGTACTACAGTGTTACAGTACTAGTTAGAGACTCACTTATTAATATTTCTACGAAGTGGCTATATCTTTGCCCCAGTATAATTCATATATAACCATTCCATTAGGAAGTGCTAAGCGTATCAGTGTTCATTAATTAACAGGCGATACTAACTCTCGTAATTACCCATATATACAGATATTATTACATAAAAGTGAAACCCTAGTGATATCTGAATGTTCGCCCACTGATTTGCGTTCTATGTATTTCTGATACAAGAATATAAAACTTAGATCAGTACCCCCTGAGGTTACTAGAATTCCTGTGCTCTAAAATACGCGTGTCTAATCTAGTCTGTGAACTACTACTTGTGCACCAGAGCTACCAGTGATAAATCTAACAGTGAATATGAATCTATAAGTAACATTGATGGTCTCCAGTATATAAACCTGTTAAATAAGCCAGTGATCAGAAGATTAATACCTGAACGTTGGAAGTGGGAGACTAGGCTCCATCCAGATCCACTTATACTAGTGTTGTTCAATGCTATCATATTGTCTTGCACGAGTATTCAGAAGTGGTATATCAATAAACGTGATCGTGTGTCTTGTTACCGTGTGTTTCTTTTGTGTTCTCTATTCCTCATACCTTGTATTGTGCATGCAGCCTTATATACCCAGTCAGTTAGAACTCACATTACACAAGTTAACCTGTAGAAAAACAGGGCATAACACCATGGGATCCCGGGGGCCTCATATGAATTTGGTATACAGTGAACCCCCCAATTACGCGTGGGATGCGTACTGTACTGTCGGCGCGTACGTTCGTTTGCGCGTACATTGGAGTTAATTATATATGGGAAAAATAGGGATAGGTACTGGCGCCGACCGAAAGTTGTACTATTTTCTACCTTTCATCACCTTAAAACCCCAAATATATAACATATTACTGTACAAATATGTTTTCATAACCTAATCTACCACACAAAATTCATTTAATGTATACAAATAAGACACAAACGTAAATTAACTCACATTGGTAGTGGTTGAGCAACGCCGGATCTGCGCCATCAATCGATAGCACTGCGCCCGAAACGGATCGACCGAAATAATTGGCCTAGCCGCCTAGGATTACTGGTAAAGTTTTGAGTCGAAAAGTAATACACCCAGTATAGCCTATAGTTTCATATAGCCTACATAGTGTCAAGTGAGATAGTTCAATAGCTCATATACATATTAAGGAATAGGCTTCACATCATTTAGCCAGAGGAGAGCAGTGGGCTTTGAAGCGACTTTCGAAAGAAGTGTAAACAATCTCGCCTCCAAATCCTGAACAGAAACAGATTTTCCATTTCCGATTTTGTTAGCTCAATAAATGATACATGCAATGTAAAACGAAGAACAGTCTTTTAATAGATTCATAATATCCTGTTGTGCTTTTATAGATACATAATAGTTTGGTACGGGAGATGTGTCTCTCTCCACAGTCAACAGTGACGACGTCGGAGGGCCCGGCGTCACGCCAATATGGCCGCCCGAAACTCTCCAACAGATACGAATCGACTCCCGCTCGGCGCGTACATTTGAATAATTGAGCGTACTTTTCGATTTGTTGCCTCAATTGTGGTTCAAGCGTAGTTTTTGATTACGCGTAGATAAATTGCGCGTATTTTGAGGGTTCACTGTAGTCAAACTTCATAATTCAGTAGCTACTGATTGAGAACACCTAGAGCAGTCAATGTTTTTGCAAATTGTAGAACTTTTTGTTGTCTGTAGAATGCAGTAGAGATGACGTCGCTACAACGCGTGGTTGCCGAGTTCTGATGATTATAGCGGCGATTTTTAGCCGCGCATTTTTGCCTCATATGAGGCCTCCCGGATTCCGAGGGTTAAGCATGTTGAAGCATGATTGATACTGCACAGTTGTCTTGGTTTGCCCTTAAATTTTTTATCTAAAATAGTGAACAAAGCCGTGTAAAATATTTCAAGCTTTAGGAGCTTGATAGCAAACCCTATCACCTCTCTTTTGTTTGTGAGAGAGAAACTTGACCGCGGGAATTGAATCTGCTTTGATGTTGCCTATATTTAACTTACCCTGATGTGTATCGTACATGATGAAGTAATGTGAAGGCAGTACTGTATTTGATATATATACATACAACATACAATGGTAATGGTTTATTGTCATTTTCCATTACATGCATTGTAATGGCTCAGACGGGGTTGCCTTTCAGTTGTTGTTGTTGTTGTTGTTGTTCCCCAAGCTGCCTGGCCGAACAGCTCCAAGGCCCCGAGCAATTCCAAGGCCATAACCGAGCGTCCCCACAGAACCCTCCCTGCCGACCACAATAAAGCCTGGGTGACCGAAGCCACTCCATGGCGGGGAGCTGAGGAGGGTGCGGAAACGCCCGGGAAACCAAAGCCCCACCCAGGGCCCTGTGCCCCTCAGCAATTATGAAGAAGAAAGTTGAGGGGCAAGGGAAAAATGTGACGCTTTGGCTTCCAATCTTGGTAGATTGGGAGGTCAATCCACGGAAAAGACGCCGTCACTTGAGATCTAGAAAATATATAAGTTAAAGGAACAGTCAGAGTAAGCTATGGGTATGACAGAGATCGCTCAGTTCTCACTCTGATAGACCAGCCCATCACCACATGACTAGAACCCAATCCTCTCAGCATCAGCTAGGAAAGGTCCTAGAAAGCCGCCTTTGGCGGGGGGATAGCTCCCCTATTTCAACCCCTTTCAGGGTCGGGCACCCGCCCTTTCAGTAGTTGGAGTGTACTGTAGTACAATAAAGTTCTGCCACAGCACTGCCCCACCAAGTCATCACTGTGGCTGATGTTGGTATAGTGCTAACCGTGCCTCAGCAAGACTCGACAGAGTCCCCCTGCAGCAATTGCACATTATCTGCAACCACACCAGCCTTAACAGTTAAAAAAAGACAGCACCATAACAAGACTCTACTGTATATTAGGCAATTTGGACTATAGAACAATAAAATCCTGCCCCAACACTGCTCCAACATGCAAACACTGTTGCAGACACAGGCGTGGTGCCAAACAGTGCCCAGGTAAGACTCAGTCCCCTATGGCACCTATCTGCACCCCACCAGCCTTGGCAGTGCCATACCAAGTCAGTGCTAAGCTAAAGACTTTATTACATAGTAATGGCTGTTGGTCCACAAGTCTATCGCCATCCCCCCTATTAGTCGCCTTGTACGACATGCAGTAGGATAGGTGAGGCATATTCATTTTTTCCCCCACCATTAGATGAAGGCTCCCTCACCCCCTGGGGGGTATATCCTAAATTATCTATCGATACAATTATTCGTATTTTGGTCTCGTTGATCGTAAATAATATAGGTTTGAGTCCCGAAGGGAAGAAGGAAAGCCTAATATTTAGTAGTGGCCCCGGAATCATTAACGATGCGCCTCAACTTTGTTTATGGCCAATCTTTGAACTCAGGCTTGCCTTTCAAACTTCCCGCCTAGGAGTGAAAACAAAATACGATTGCCACATATCGTGAGCGAAACGCTCTTAAATATAATAAAACCACTCGCGGACTCGTCCTATATGATGTGGGTACCACTACTAGAAAAAACTAGTAAAAAATAATCAATAAAATAAAAATTAAACATGATCCAGCTCTTGCGCATCCCAGCACTTCGCTGTCTACCGTACGCGTCGCCTCGGCTTTTCGAAGCGTTCATCGTCCTTCACTGAGATATCAAGACTTTCAAAATACAGCAGATGAATGGGAAGGGGATGGAAGGGAGGGCCAAGATCGTCAATGATTCCGGGGCCACTACTAAATATTAGGTTTTCCTTCTTCCCTTCGGGACTCAAACCTATAATTTATTAGTGGCCCTGTCATCATTGACGATGCACCTGATGTCACAAGTCTTGAGGGGGACATTCATCTAGAATATCATAACCACTAACAAATTACTAAGGTTAACAGAAAAACGTACAAAAAGATCAATGTTTAATAGAAAAATAGAAAGGATGTACAGGTGGCGTTTATTAAGGGTTAGCCTGTTGTGTAACACCTTTAAGTTGGATAGAACAGTAGGATATACTCACATAACTTTACATTTAGTCTATGAACAATAAATAAATCAATATTCGTCTCTTGGAAATACTGATAACATTTTGGCATATATATATTGCCTTAATTCAGGTACTCTATTACAAATAGATTTGTACAATGCCTTTATAAATAACCTTAAGATTACTGAGCATAGATTAATACTCTATTGCCATACATAAAGTATTATAAGAATATATTTTCCCTGACTAGACTTATTTTAGTCTTAAGAATGGGTTATCACATGACCCTAATTCTCACACACATGTTGTATCACATAGGAGCCAGGTAGGAGGTCCTAGTTAGAGCACTCCCCCCCCCCCCCCTTTTCTTTGTGCAAAATAAGCTTAACCCTTTCACGCACATATGACGCAGAGGTTGCCAGATTAGCAATAAGAAATAGAGTTCTCTCACTTATAATTACCTCTCCAAAATTAGTTTTCTGCCCACAGCTAACTCAAAGACAACTGCAGAGGTTGAAGTAACTAAACTAAAGGTTTCTAAATACCCCTGATGGTAAGAAAGGCTGTAAAGTATCCCCAATAGGCTCAAAATCGCGTCATATGTCGGAGAGGGTTAAGACTAGACTCTCTGCCTTAATGCTACACAAATTTTGCGAGAAGGTTTCATGAGATTCACGGACAGGTAACGCGTTAGAAATGTATGATTAGAAGACCATAAGTTGGTCTGTTGCATGTCATCCAGGGAGTAATTATGTAAGAAACGGAGCGAAGCAGCCCACTTTCTTATATCGTGAGACCTTGCAAGAACGCCTGGATTACTCTCTCTGATAACTCCCACTAATAAAGCTGCCAACTGACGCTTTTGAAGGCGTTTACCCGTTTGCGAGACCCAGAGGGACCCCTCCTGAGATGGTCGAGATTCCCGCATTTACAAAATAAGTGATTGTACCGGGCATAATAAATGGTGCTTATCGCCTTGTTTAAGAGATGGAATTTCAAATTCAGTAAATACATGATTAGCATGCTTATTCTTTGCAATGAAATTGAAAGCAAGAACAATATGTACACTCATGTTACGCCTAGAGAACCTCAAGCAGGCTGGCTCCGAACTCATTGCCGCCAACTCAGACACTCTATCACCCGTGGCCAGGGCCATAAGAAAAATAACCTTTTTAAGTCTTAGCTCATAAGGAGGATTATGGCAATATCTGCGTGAGTGAAGCATTTCAAGGGTTAAATCAAGAGACCAGGTGGGTGTTACATACATACATAAAATTTTAAGACAGAGTGTTATAATAATAATAATAATAATAATAATAATAATAATAATAATAATATTTATTCAGTTAGCAATTTACAGAGTTGGTACCACATAGTATGTTACAAATATGACATGTACCAGCCTTGCATAATTCCTAACTTAGGATAGCCCAATAAGGCCGTTAGGCGTATTTCCATTGGGGTCCTTGTGGGATTAGGTTAGCTGGGGAAAATGGGGAGGATAAAGAAATAGATACTTTAGAGAAAGTATTTCTAGGGGGTTATTTTAAGATACCTTACATCCTATAGTAAATATCAGTAATCCGTAATCAGTAATCATTTCAGTTTGGTTTGTCTATCTCTTATGTCGCATTTAGTAGTAGACATAAGCTTGGTGCTCCCTTCTCGCAGCTGTCCGGTTCAGGTGTTCCTTCAGGCTACGTCTGAAGGAATACAGTGTTCTCTTTTCACGGACTGACTGGGGTAGGTCGTTCCAGTCTTTGATGGCGGTGAAGAAGAATGTTTGCTTACCCTGTCCTTGGATTCTCGGGACCTTAAAATTAAACATCCTGTTTCTTGTATTATGTCCACTCCTCTCATTTGCTTTAACACAATCATTCTTTAGATACTCTGGAGCTCTGTCATAGAAAATTTTGAAGGCATTAGGGAGCCTGATTTGTTTGGCCCTGTCAGAGACATTGAGCATACCTAGTGACTGAAGTTGTTCCTGGCCAACATGTGATCTGGGTCCTAGGTTCAGCATGAACCTAACCATTTTATTTTGAGTGACCTGAAGTTTGTGCTGTGCTGATTTAGATGATGCAGAGTACCAGGATGACACAGAATAGTCAAAATGACATTGAACAAGCGCTTGGCAGAGGGTCTTTTTGGTCGCCGCGGGCAAGCATTCCACCTGTCTATACAGGTATTTTATACGTGCTCTACACTTACTCAGGATAAATTTCAAAATTGTTTCACCTGACAAACTCGCGTCCAGTTTTAGTCCGAGATATTTAACTTGTGACACTGTTGTTATAGGAATATCGTTACAGTTGACCGAGAAGCCCACAATGTCATTCAGTTTGCGTTTTGTTCCACATAAGATGGCTTCCGTCTTGCCCAGGTGAAGAGATAGTCTATTGTCCACTAGCCATTCACTACATGATTCTAGTTCTTTGGAAAGTGAAGCGGCAATACTTATTGGGTCTTTTCCTGAAACCAGAAGCACGCTGTCGTCTGCATACAGTAATAATTTACATGAGACGCTCAGTTCCATGTCGTTCACATAACAGAGAAAGAGTAAGGGACCAAGGATGCTTCCCTGCGGGACCCCACAGTTAATTGGCATAGGATCAGATATATTATCATCAGTTTTGACTCTTTGGGTTCTACCACTAAGATAAGATTTAAACCAGTTCACAGACCCTATGCCCATTGCTTGTAGTTTATTACATAGGATATCATGGTCTACTGTGTCAAACGCTTTTTGTAGATCAAGAAGAACCATACCGGTGTAGTTACCTTTAGACATTTCTTTACGAATGTGATCCGTTAAGTGGATGAGACAGGAGTCTGTCAAGTACATGCATCGAAACCTGATTGAAACTTATAGAATAGATCATTTTGTTTGAGGTAGTGTTCAATTTGGGTGCATACCACTCTTTCAAGGATTTTAGATACAATACATAATATGCTAACTGGTCTGTAGTTACCAACTTCTAGTTTATTTCCTTTCTTGAATAGAGGGGTTACAATAGCTTCCTTCAGTTCAGCAGGTACAGTGTTGGTGTTAATTGACAGGTTGATGATGTGGGTTAGGGGGCCTGCTATACCAATGTGCGGGTGCCCAACCCCGAAAGGGGTTGAAATAGGTGAGCTATCCCCCCGCCAAAGGTGACTTTCTAGGGCCTTTCCTAGCTGATGCTGAGAGGATTGGGTTCTAGTCATGTGGTGATGGGCTGGTCTATCAGAGTGAGAACTGAGCGATCTCTGCCATACCCATAGCTTACTCTGACTGTTCCTTTTACTTATATATTTTCTAGATCTCAAGTGACGGCGTCTCTTCCGTGGATTGACCTCCCAATCTACCAAGATTGGAAGCCAAAGCGTCACATTTTTCCTTTGCCCCTCAACTTTCTCTTCATAATTGCTGAGGGGCACAGGGCCCTGGGTGAGGCTTTGGTGTCCCGGGCGTTTCCGCACCCTCCTCAGCTCCCCGCCATGGAGTGGCTTCGGTCACCCAGGCTTTGTTGTGGTCGGCGGAGGGGGGGGGGTTTGTGGGGGCGCTCGGTTGTGGCCTTGGCCTTGCTCGGGGCCTTGGGGCTGTTCGGCCAGGCAGCTTGGGGAACAACAACAACAACAACAACAAGCAATGGCTCCATCTCGTAGAAATTTGGCAGGAATTTTGTCTGGTCCTGTGCTTTTATGTACATTTAGGTTAGACAGCTCGTCAAAAGTGTATTTTGGTATAACATTTTGCAATCCAAATGTGTTCGGGTGTATGTCTTTATCTCTGTAGAAATTTCGAAAGGTGGCCGTTGTTGTCGTGTATTTATTGAGAGGTTGAGGTAGGTTCTGTGCAAGTGTGTTTGCTATGGAGGTGAAGAAGGAGTTGAAGTAGGTTGAAATTTGTCGTTTATCGTGGCAAACCTGATCATTAACCTAACAAGTGCGCATGGGGGTAATTGAAAACGTCCCCCTGTGCTGACGTATTTGAGGTGTTTCCGTCACTAAAATATTCATTGTACCATTAATAGCATTAATAATTATCCATATGCGGTTATTATGGGTTGATTATAAAGGTATTAACCTGAAACAACAATAAAACGAGTGAAAACAGCGTTTGGATGGTCAAAATCGGAGATATAGCCCGCGAGTTGTATAATGTATGGGTGAGGCAAACTGCTATCCCGCCAATTTCCCCCAAGGCCACTGAGACACAGTCGATCGATACTCTCTCTCTCTCTCTTGCACTCGCTTGCCATCAGTGATGACAACACCCTGCTTGCAACTCGCTAATGTTAGCACGAAAATATACCTCAGAATAAGGGAATAATAGGGAAAATAGGTGATAACTGAAGGAGAGGAGGAAAGTGGGGAAGGAGGGGAGGTAGAGGACTGAGATTTTGCATGGCCCAGGGGCCAAATAAAAAAAAAAAAATAAAAAAATAAAAATAATTTTTTTTTTTTTTTCGATGTCAAAAGTTGATTTTTTATTTTACTTACTCACAAGAGTCTTCCCGCAGTCCGCCGGGGGAACTCTTAAGAGTCTCCCCGCAGCTCCCGGGTTAATGGTGAGAGCAATATTAGTGTTAGACGAATCCCTTGTCTTGTTGCTGTAGTCTGTTGTTTTTAGGTGCCTCCATAGTTTCTTTGGGTTATTCTGATATTCCTCTGCCTTATTGTGAAAATAATTAGTTTTCGCAGATTTTATTTTCCTACTTAGTTTATTCCTGGCCCTGTTGAACTCATGTTTCAGACCTTGATCCTGTGTGTTCCACACATACGTGCAGTTTCAGTCTATTGTCCTAATGGTGGCGTTCCAGGCAACCCTGTTAAGGGCTGCTTCACTTGTCAAGTTCTTGGATTTGAGATCGGCACGTATAGTCCGATCCCATGTCTTCCTCGGTCCACCCCTTGGTGGAGCTCCCTCCACAATCACAGACCTGCATTTTTTCACCCAAATTTTGTTCATCCATTCTCTCCACATGGATGATAGTTGGCGTGGTGGAGGGCGAAGCCGGAAACAAGACCGCATGAACCCCTTCTCCTCCGCCTCCAGTATAGAAAGACCTGTTAAATCATAAAACAGTGTCCATTGATTCCTCAATGTGACAACTGACAACTTACGCATTTCTAAAAGATAATTTAAATAATTAAATATCAAAGCCACCGAGGACTGCTGTTGGTCAGTTTCTACAATCCAGGTAGTAAAGGTCTTCCAATGGGATTGGTACTGTCTTTGGGTTGATAAAGTATACTGATTCCTCTCAAGAACAAGCAGACTTGCCAGAACTGTCACCATCACCACACCCACCTATACTTCCACTGACTATACATACATACATACATACCCGTGGAATCGAGAAACTTCTATCTGAGGTAGACATTAACAAAGCGACTGGACCAGACAATATACCCTGCAGGATACTCAAGGCGAATGCTGCCATTCTTGCCTCTATACTGCAGGTTATATTCTCACAGACCATTGACACCGGAGAACTTCCCCATGACTGGCTATTGGCAAACGTGACACCTATTTTCAAATCCAGAGACAGAACCCTCCATGTTAACTATAGACCTGTTTCGATTACCTCAGTTCCTTGCAAAAATTTAGAACATATCATCCACCGACATTTAATGGACCATCTAGATAGGCAAAATATACTGACTGACGCACAGCACGGCTTCCGGCTCAAACGGTCGTGCGAGACACAACTACTTGTGACCACACATGACATTTCCCAAACCCTT
The DNA here is from genome assembly GCA_037953745.1 of Lithodes maja. Classification (NCBI taxonomy): domain Eukaryota; kingdom Metazoa; phylum Arthropoda; class Malacostraca; order Decapoda; family Lithodidae; genus Lithodes; species Lithodes maja. The sequence continues at coordinate 47,304 of JBAKBP010003424.1, forward strand.
AACGACCCCAAAATTCGACAAGTAGACGCCATAGTACAGTACTAGACTTTGCCAAAGCCTTCGACAAAGTCCCTCACCAAAGACTGTTAGCTAAGTTAGATTATTATGGCATCCGAGGACCACTTCTTCACTGGATTAAGACTTTCTTGACCAATCGGGATCAATGCGTTGTTCTCGAGGGTTCTCATTCTTCCACTGTGTCTGTAACTTCTGGGGTCCCACAAGGCACTGTCCTGGGTCCCCTACTTTTCCTTTCATACATAAATGACCTCCCACTATCGCTTACTTCTACTACTAGACTTTTCGCAGATGATAGCTTAGTTTATAGACCAATTACTAATAGGGACGATTGCCTTCGACTACAGGACGACTTAACTGCGCTTGAAGAGTGGGAAGCCAAGTGGCAGCTGACATTTAGACCGGACAAATGTCACCATGTCCGTTTCACCCGTTCAAACAAAATCATCCCATTCTCCTACAAACTCCATAGCACTTTTCTGGATACTGTTCCCTCCCACAAATTTTGGGGGTCCACATCTCAGCGGACATGAGGTGGACCACTCCCGTTAGCAGCGTCAGAGCAAAGACTAATAAGGCCCTGGGCTTCCTGCGCAGGAATCTTACCAAGTGCAACGCAAACATTAAAATTCTAGAATTTAAAACACTTGTTTGGCCACACTTAGAATACTGCGACACTGTCTGGGATCCACACACTCACAACAATATAAATAAACTAGAGGCCATACGAAACAAAGCTGCAAGATGGATCAGACGTGATTACAGGCACACTACATCTGTCACTTTGCTCAAACAAGACATTAAACTCGACCCACTTGCAACAAGAAGACAAATGCACAGACAACAGATGTTATATAAAATCACTAACAACTTAGTAGACATAGACAAAGATACTGTATATAGTTACACCCTACAAGTATACGATTTACGAGACGCAGCCACAACCTAAAAATACCACACGTATCAGGCAAGCACGGACATATTTAGACAATTATTTTTTCCCCTCAGCATCCAAGAGTGGAATCACCTCCCATCTCATGTAGTTAATAGCCCCACCCTTGATTCATTTAGAACTAGGATCACCAATCATTACATCCCTAATCCTGATCCTGTCCCCAACCATTCGCCCTAAAAGCACAACCCCCGCATATCATGCCGCCTGAGAGCAGCCCTCTGCGGGTCCCTCAACATAAACGTAAGCGATTAAACAACTGGTGAGTCACGCTTTCCCCAAACGGGCCTAGCCACTTGGCCTTCTGAATATCCACAAGGCGAAAGTCAGCGAGGTCTTGAGGTTTCCAATTGCGTCTAAGTGGAAATACGAGATCTGGAGCGACACCGGGTTCTCGCACCACGTCTTTAACTGATTCTACCAAACTTGGGCCGGCCACATTGGCGCGATCATCGAGACCATCGAGACCATGCCCCAATAATCCCGTAGTTTGTGAACTACTTTGCACATTAAGGATGCGTCTGGAGGTGGAAATAGATAAATGGAGATCCATTTGTTCCAGTCTATCAAAAATGCGTTTGGTCCCCCCGCCGGACTTTGACAATGGCGTGTGAGGAACTGAGGCAGCTTGTGATTTGCCTCCGATGCGAACAAGTTTACTTGTTGATGGTATGGCTCTGCAATCATCTGTTGAAAGGCGGTTTGCTTGAGCGACCATTCTACTAGAATGCTCTGTCTCCGAGACAGAGCGTCTGCCCATACGTTCGCAACGCTGGGGAGATATGTTGCGTGAAGATAAATCTCTAGCCTTGCAGCCAGATGAAATATCTTTTCCGACAACCTTTGTAACACTCGAGATCTCACTGACCCTTGCTTCTGAATGCATGTGACTGCAGTCAGGTTGTCCATCCTGAAGGCCAAGGACTTTCCCGCCAGGTGTACACGTGCTCTTTTAGAAAAAATAGGGGGACTAACAACTCTTTGGCATTGATATGTAGATGATTGAACCTGGACCATAGACTCTGACCTTTATGTCCTAGGTTTTATTGGTACCCCCAACCCAGGGTACCTGACGAGTCTGTATCTATCCAGATCGTCGGAGGAGGAGCAGTCCATGTCAAAGAGGAGTGAATTACTTCTGGCTTCCCCCAGGCCGCCAGTAGGTTGTGGATTAACTTCAGGATTTGCCATAGTGTTTCCGCCGGCAACAGCGGAAAGCACTTGTTTCCCTCCAAAATAATTTGTTTTACCTTCAGACGTTCCGTGTTTCCCTCCAAAATAATTTGTTTTACCTTCAGACGGCCTAACGGAACCGTCAACCTTATCCAATTGAGTGAACCCACCAGAGACTCCCAGATTCTCCTCGTGGTAGTCAGAGCATGAAGAAACCGAAAGAGTTTCCTCCGAAACCTTTGGCGATTGTCCTCGCTCTGATTCTGGGTGAGTAACTCGGTATCCCAGATAAGGCCCACCCATTGAATGGCTCTTGTGGGGTTCAAGTTGGACTTTGCCAAGTTCACTTTGAATCCCAGAGCAGTGACATGAGTTAATACTTGATTTACATGTTGGAGGCAAGTTACTTTGGAATAGCTACAATTAACCAATCGTCGAGATACCATAGAACCATGATTCCCTGTTTGAGCAATGGTAGCAAAGCCTGTCGGACTAACTTGGTGAACATGCGAGGTGCTAGATTTAGCCCAAAGGGCATTCTTTGAAAGACAAATGTTTGATCCCCTTGGTGCAAGGCTAGGTACTTTTGAAAATGTTTGTTGATAGGGACATGCCAGTAGGCATCTGTGAGATCTATGGAACACATCCAACCTTGCGGTGGCAGTGTCAGCCTGATCTGGTTCACAGTCAACATCCGGAATGATTGATTGTGAATGTGGGTGTTCAGATACGACTAGTCAATGACCGGCTGCATCTGAACACTTTTTTTTTTTTTTTTTTTTTAAGAGACAATGAACGGAGGAAGGAAAAACACAGATAAAACAAAAAGGTCCATGTGCCTAAAGGCATCCTCCATTCATAAAATGTTTGTAACAACTGGATTTCTTACAGTTTCTTACAGTTTCTTACAGTAGATCCTCTGGAAAAGGCAAACTATGCCTGTGTATCCAGCTCAGTACCAGTACTTGCACTGCTGTGGTCATTCACGGTGTTGGCGGCGGCGGCAGCAGACGCAACATTTTTACTATTCTGTATTTTTGTTTTATAATCAAACTTCAAATCTTGTCTTCCCCATGCTTTATCAAGATTACTTTCAAACTCCCTTATTGATTCGGAATCGACTACATACTGGGGCATTGCGTTCCACTTATTTACCACTCTATCACAAAATGAGTTCTTTGCCTTCTCAAGCCTATTTCTTTCTTTGTAAATTTTCTTAGAGTGTCCTCTCGTTCTTGTTCCCTCCCGCATCAAGAAGATACCTTCACACACATCCTCATCGTACTTTCCTGACACTATCTTAAAAGTCTCTATCATATCCCCTCTCTTTCTCCTATATGCCAGTGTCGGAAGCCCCAGTGTCCTCAACCTCTGCTCATAGCCCACGTTCTTCAACGTTGGTACCAGCTTGCTAGCTCTCCTCTGCACTTTCTCCACTGCTTCTATATCCTTTACCATATATGGAGCCCACACCTGGTTCGCATATTCCAGGTGCGGCCTAACCAGCGCTGTATAGAGATTCCTGAAGATTTCTTCGTCAAGTGACACAAATGTCCTCCTTATCAGCCCTACAATTCTATTGGCTTTGTTTATCTTTTCCGCTAAATGTTCTGAGAAATTTAACTTATTGTCTATCACTACTCCTATATCCTTTTCTGCACTCACTTCCTCCATCGCTTCATACATACTGTATCCTACCTTGTCTATCTTGCTGGTCCCAATCTGCATGTACTTGCATTTTTTTGGATGAAAAGGCATTAACCAATGCTCAGACCATCCCTTCATGCCCTCCACATCTCCTTGAAGCAAACCCATATCTTCCTTACTCCTCACTCTTCTATACAGTTTAGTGTCATCCGCATACAGGTATACCTCACTTCCATTAGTTATAACTTCAGGCAAGTCGTTGATAAATATAACGAACAGCAGTGGTCCCAACACAGATCCCTGAGGTACCCCACTTGTAATTTCCCTCCACCCCGAGCCTATTCCATTCACCAGTACCCTCTGTCTCCGATCTTTCAGGAAGGCTTCTATCCATTTCACACATTTCTCCCCTATATTATAGCTTCTAACTTTCTCTATTAACCTTTTATGTGGGACCTTATCGAAGGCCTTCATAAAATCGCAATATACCACGTCTATTACATCACCATCTTCTAGAATTTGCATCCAATCATCTACCACCTTAATTAGCTGTAGTACCGTCGACCTCCCCGGCAAGAATCCGAACTGTCTCCCACTGAAAAGTTGGTTTGACTTCATATGATCCATTATTCCTTCTCTAATTACCGTTTCCATTAGTTTACACACAACACTTGTCAAACTGACTGGTCTATAATTCCCTGGGTCATTTCTCTTTCCCTTCTTAAATATAGTTGTTATGTTCGCCTCTCTCCAGTCCATCGGGATTTGTCCTGTATTAAACGATACCTCAAATAACATTTTCAATGGCTCTACTAACATCTCCCCTCCTTCCTTTATGATTCTTGGGTGTATCCCATCCGGTCCCGGTGACTTACTTCTGTTCATTTTTTCTATAGCCCTTCTTATTCTAGCATGGGAAAACTCTATTAGTTCTAGTGCCGGTGCCTGTTTGATGGGAATAGTAGGCACTGCATCCTCCGACTCCACTGTTAGTACCCCCCCAAAGTATTTCCCCAGCACCTCTGCTTTCTCCTTATCAGTCTCCACTCTACTCCCATCATTCAACCCCCCTACCAGCTCTGGGATCCCTACTCTTCTTGTTAACTTTTCCTGAATGTACTTCCAGAATATTTTTGGATTATCCTTCACATTTCTAGCTATCTCTCTCTCTCCCTCTCCTTCACCCCCCTCCTTGTTTCCCACCTTATTTTATTGTTTATTTGTCTGCGTTCCAGATCCACTTCCTTAGCCTCTATACTAGACCCCCTGTTCTTTTTTAACAATTTTAATCTTTCCCACAATCGTTTCTTTCTTCTAATCAATATCCAAAGCTTTCTTTTCATTGGCAATTCTGGGTTAGTTCTTTTCCTCAATTTTGTTTTATCCTTATATTCCCTTACTGGTACACTTTTGGATACAGCATTCTCCAGTTTGGCTCTAATTTTCCTCCACATTCCTTCAGCGTCTTCACCGTTCAAGTATTCCCCCCAGTCAATGTCCAAACACCGTCTCAGCAGCTCATAATCTGCTCTATCATACATGTATATTTTTCTATTGCTTCTATTATCCCTCTCTGATTTAATGTTACAACTAAAGCTTATACAGGCATGGTCACTACAACCTATAGGGCTATCCACATTAACATGTTCCACTATATCCTCTTCATTGCTAAAAATCAAATCAAGTACACTCCCCTGTGTCCCATCTCTATATCTTTTCATCTCTACAATATGTTGCGTTAAAAAACAATCTCTCACTTTCTCTATAAACTTATTTTCCAGGCTACCCTGTCCCGCTGGAGTAGTACAATTTGCCCAGTTAATCCTTGGCAAATTGAAATCTCCAATCAAAATTTTATATTTGTTCTCTCTATTATCTATCTCCTCCATTGCTTTCAGTAGGTTATCATCCTCTCCCCTGCTATTATTTGGGCTTCTATATATAGAGGCAATTAGAATTGATCCTCTTACACATTTTACTTCAATACACAAATACTCACAATACTGCTGTCTCATATCCACCTCATTAACCTTGAGCTCTTTTCTTACATAAATAAACAGTCCTCTTCCAACCTCTGCTCTAATAGCATTTCTCTCATATAACTCAAAACCCTCCAAACTATATTCCACCAGTTCCCTTTCAATTCTAACATTTTTTGGTCTTACTTCCTGTAGGGCTATGACATCAGGTTTTTCCTCTTCATCCTTCAACCTACATATCAGTTCTCTTTTCTTGTCCTGGGTAAACACATCCACATTACTAAACATAATCCTTAATCCATCTACCATTCCTTCAGCAATTACACCATCCCGCTCCTCCAGTCCGTACCCTACACCCCTGTTAGCACTACTGGGTCTGCCTCTTTGTCTCCTGTCTCTCCCTGTGACACCTCCACCCCGTTCTCCTCCTCCGTCACAACTCTCATCACATTCTCTCCCCTCCCTGATCTCCCCCTCCCTTCTACTCTTATAAACCACTTCCTCACTTTTCCGTCCCTCACTCTCCAGTAAACATTTCTCTTATCCTCCTCATCCAACTTTCCATTATTTTCATCAGCCTTTTCTTGTAATTCCTTAATTTTTTTCCTTTGTTCTATACTCAAATCCTTCTTTAGTCTTATGTGTTTCAGTTTATCATTTGTATTTAGCCTCCAACTAAAATTTGTCACAGTCTCCGCCACTACCCTAGTTTTAAACTGTACCCTTATAGGTCTCATCTCTCCCCTTTTATATCTACCTATCCTACTGACCTCCTCCACCTGCCCTTCCCATCCATATTCGTCCTCATCCACACCTTTCAAGACCTCCTTCACTGTCTCCATATCCCTCACTTTTCTCACTCCATTATCATTCATATGAGTCTCTATATCTCCATACAAGATTACACCCCTATCCCTGTCCATGGCCTCCCTCACGACACTCTCCTTGTTCTTCATGACCCCTACAACTGCACTCTCAAAACTTTTTTTGGTCATATTCATTTCTTCCTTTTGCTCTTTCATAATATCCTCCAAATCCTTGACTTTTTGTTTACCTACCACCGTCCATGCAGTCGACTCCTTTACTTCCGTGAAACGTCCTTCGTATTCCTTCAGCTGCTCCTTCAATGCCATATTCTCTGCTCCCAGTTCATCTACCCTTTTCAATACCATCTCTAGGCTCTCATTAACTGCCAAAATAGGCCTGTATTCACTTCCTTCGCTAGGCCTATTCCCTTTCCCACCTGTCACACCACACATTACACACAGTGCCTTAACTTTCTCACCAATATCCCCCTTCCATTTCTCTGTATCACTCATCCACTTTTCCAAATCCTTCACAACAATACTAACCTCTTCTAACTTCTTATCTGTGCTCTTAAATCCCCGAAAACGTTGTAACCTTCCTTCCGCCTCCGTCATACCCGAAATTCCCTCTGCCATGTTTGTTTACAAACTCAACAACTCACAACCCTACCGCTGTCCCGTCACTACACACTCTTATTACACTATATATCACCCCTCCACCACACCAATATATCCTCCAAACACTTCACTAAATCCTTCCTCTTCTTGTTAGTCCCGTATGCACTCGATATCCGTGAATTAATTGAACATTCCCATAACATATGCCGGAGCCTCAAACTTGCGTCCGCCTTCCGCCATGGTGTGCCGCCGTCTAAACATTTGTAGATTGTAAGTTTGTGGAAAGCAATTCGAGGAAAGTGAATTCCAAAGAGTAGTAGTTCTAGGGATAAATGAATTTTGATAAGCAGAAGTTCTGCATTGTGGAGGAGAAAGTGTAAATTCATGGGCGCTCTCAGCTGCCCTAGTTCTACGGGGAAAGATGTGGAGAGGCGGCACAATTGAAGCAAGTTCCTCGGAACAATTGCTGTGAAAATATCTGTAGAATAATGCAAGGGATGCAACGTTTCTTCGTATGGATAATGTAGGAAGGTCCTGTGTGATTGCAGGGTTATTGATTAATCTAATAGCTTTATTTTGAATTTTGTCCAACTGCCTCAATGCAACCACTCCACTTCCACTCCACAGAGGTGAACAGTAATCCATCTGAGAACGCACATGACTTTTATATATTACGGCCAACTGCTCGTCAGTGAAGAATTCTCGAACTCTGTACAGGAGTCCCAGTTTTTTAGAGGCATTCTTAGCAATGCTTCTAACATAATGTGTCCAGCTCAAGTTAGTAGTTAATGTTACACCGAGAATGTCAATACTATGGGAAGTGGGAATATTTACATCATTAAAATATATATGGGAGTCAGTGAGATTCTGTCGGTTAGAAAATTGAATGTACTTGGTTTTCTGTGCATTAAAGGAAACTAGATTCTTTTGTCCCCATTCTTCAATTCTAGAAAGGTCCTGGTTCAGAGAAATTGCAGTGCTTATTTTTGAATTTATAAGATCGGGTTGGGTGAAAGAATTGGTAAATGTGAAGGAACTGTGGAGTGTTGAGTCATCTGCGTAGGAATGTATTGGATTATGAGTGGTAGATATGAGATCATTGATATGAATGAGGAACAGAATTGGGGCCAAAACTGATCCCTGGGGAACACCAGCATTTATTGAGTGAAATTGAGAATAAAGGCCATCTACCATTACACATATTTTTCTGTTATGAAGATAAGAAGAAATTAGTGGAACTAATGATGCAAGGCCGTAGTGTGACATCTTCACAATAAGGATTGATGCCAGACTCTATTAAATGCCTTTGATATATCCAGTGCTATTGTATGTGTTTCACCATGTTGGTCTGTAGCTTGGTTGATTTGATGCATAAGAAGGCAAAGAATGTCTGCAGTTGATCGACATCGTCTAAAACCATATTGCCTATCACTGATTAATTTATTATTCTCAAGATGCTTAATTATGTGATTATTTAATATAATTTCAAAGACTTTACCAAGAGTGGATTTTTTTTTTCTATGTGATTGAGGGAGGCAAAAGGCATAACTGCCTATAGCGAGTGCCTCCCCCATAGTTGAAAGAGTGACAGGGCCAAAATCAAGGGACGTTCGAGCCAAAATGCCTGGACACACGGAGTTTGAAGCAATTTAAGTCATAGGAAGAGGGAAAGACTGATTCTGGGAGAGAGTTCCAGAGCTCAGCTGTTGAGTAGAAGAAAGTTTGAGAGTAACGTTTCACTCTTGGGTTGGAGAGTTGCACAGAGTAGGGGTGGGATTGAGTTGCAAGACGGGTACCACGTGCCCTACGTAAAGGAGGTGGTATGCACTGGGATAGCTCTGAGGAACACTGATTATTATAGTAGCGATAGAATAGCGAGAGAGATGCAACATTGCGGTGGAGAGAGAGAGATTGCAGAGAGTTGGTGAGTGGACGGGAGTTAATGATACGAAAGGCCTTCTTTTCAACTTTGTCTAGGAGAGCGGTGTGAGAGGAACCTCCCCACACATGTGAACAATACTCAATACAAGGGCGCACTATGCCCCTGTACAGAGCAAGAAGCTGTGCAGGGGAAAAGAACCCCCTAAGGCGGTTGAGCACACCCAGCTTCTGGGAGGCTGCCTTAGCAAAACTGGTAATATGGTCCTTCCAAATGAGAGCAGAAGAAAAAGAGACACCAAGAATATTGAGAGAAGATGAAGGGTTGATTTTTGTATTGTTGAAGAATAAGGGATAGTCCGCTGGGAGATCCTGACGGGTAGATAGATGGAGAAATTGGGTTTTGGAAGCATTAAAGTTAACAAGGTTTTCTCTGCTCCAATTGGAAATAGTATTTAGATCAGAATTTAAGAGTTCTATGGCTTCATTACGTTTGTCGTTGAGGGATTGCTGGCTGGGGCGTTCTGAAAAACTAATGGAGTAGTGTAAGGTTGAGTCGTCTGCGTATGAATGGATGGGAATTAAGGTACAGTTAAGGAGATCATTTATAAAAATTAGAAAGAGAATAGGAGATAGGACAGAGCCCTGAGGAACACCGGAGTTTATAGGGTGAGGAAGTGAACAATGGCCGTCCACAACCGCGGCTATGGAATGGCCGGAAAGGAAATTAGAGACAAAGGCACAGATGGAGGGATAGAAACCGAAGGAGGGTAGTTTAGAAATTAAAGATTTATGCCAGACTCTATCGAAGGCTTTCGATATGTCTAGTGCAATAGAAAAAGTCTCGCCGAAGTCCCGAAAGGAGGATGACCAAGAGTTAGTAAGATATGAAAGAAGATCACCAGTAGAGCGACCCTTAACCTGACAAGCGCTAAATAGACCTAGGGGCTAGGGTAGTTATTTGTGTATTTCTAGCCTTGGATTCTGACAGAATTCGTTATATTTACAATATAGAGCATTATTTGTTTTCGGTATGCTTTTATTTTACATATATGATGTATATATGAACCTTCAAGAGTGCTAAAATAAGTGGGAAAAGCATTTGGGTGGTGAAAAACGAAGATATTGGCCACCCGGTCGTAATGTCAGGCGAGAGAGAGCTACAGGCAACCCTCCTCTCTCGCTGTCTGTGAGGTAACTGAGACGAGCGGGGCGGTGTGGGCTGGTGTCTGGGTGTTACATATCGATCTTTTCTGCAACCCACTTGTGCTACATTATCGCGGGAGAGAAAAATAACCGATAAATGATGATAATAAGAGGGAAAATAGGTGATAATTGAGGAGGGGAGGGAGGGGGGAATAAGGTGGGGAAGGAGGGGAGGGGGGTGGGTGAGATTTACATGGATGAGTACTGGAGGGGAATTATCTCACCTAGAGACAAAATTTTTTTTTTTGATAGGCCCTTTTTTTTTTTGGAAAGCTTTTTTTATGGTCTTGCTTCCGTGAGGCCTATCGCGTTCCCTATAGGAAGCCTTCCGTGAGGCCTATCGCGCTTGCCGGGTTAAGGAAGCCATACTGGCGATCTGAGAGCAGATTATGAGATTATAGCTATTGGTCTGTAGTTTGATGGATCTGAAGAGGCACTGTCCCTCTTTGGCACCAGGAATACTCGGGACGTGAACACGGGCTGATTTGATGGAATGGGGATAATGATCTGTTTGAGGACCATCTCTCTGACGACGGATCCCACCTCTAATGAAACATGATTGAACTCTGTGGGGATACGTAAACGAGGTCGCCGGAACCACCGCCATGAGAGGCCTTTCCGGACCACTGTCCTTGCCCATGTCCGCCTGGGCCATGCCCGGTGACAATCCCGGAAACTGCCAGTCACATGACTGGTATTGTCCGGCAGAGCTACCCTCGGATCTGACTCGCCTTGGCGCGGCACTGAGAGTGAGAGAGTTGCGTGGTGTCTCAGTTTCTTTTAATTGGAGGGTTGTGACTCTGATTTAGTGGTAGTGGGATGAGAGGCTTTGCTATCATTGCTACTAGGTTTACCCCTTGCGTTACCCCTGAACCACCTCCCTCTACCCCTGTTCTGGCCGCGACCTCTAGATGTGCCACTGTTTCCAGGGGTTGTTTGAATCTTTCATGACTGATTTGACTGGGACTGTCCACGAAAGGAACTCTTATTGTATTTAGGTTTAAATGCAGGCTCACCCTTCGGCTTGGAAGCAGTGGCATTCTGAGGGTCTAATAAGAAATTAACTGTGCACTAGGCATCTGAGGAGGCAAGAGTTTTAGTAAATACATTGGACAAAATCAATCTCCTACCAATCTCTACAGGGAGTTTCCTAACCAGGTATACCCGCAGATCTTGGCGTACCCTCACCTCCTCAAAGAGAGCCATGCGGATATCGCCAAGGGACTGAATGGAATTCTTAAGTAATATGCGCCTAGTAAGAGAGAGAGCCTTATGGGTGCTAGCGTGCGTCATGGACTCAGTCGTCCTGGCTAAAGAAGCCGCAAGCTGGCGGCTGAGCAGGTATTGGGACGCCAACCTCCAGGTTTTTTGCCTCATTTTAAAGTCTTTATCTATCTGTACCCGAGTGGGAGACCAAAATGGCTATGCTAACTGGCATATAGATAACTTAGGGGCCCCACAAAATTAACAAATATGTTGTGGTATCCTCTCCATCTTGCCAACCGGCATGGAGACCCAATGATGATCCTCTTGCGGGAGCTGATGACTGCTCTTATTAGTGATAGTGCTGGCAAACAGCTGGGCTTCCTGTCCCCATGCAACCCAAGGCCCTGACTCCCCTCCATCAATATGAACTACTGAGGTACCTGAATCATCTTTATATGGGACTGATTTATTACTGGCCCCTCCATCATTGACGATATGCCTATTAGTATAATAGTCCTCATTCAAGTACCCGCGGTCCGTGCATTTGAGATACCCGCCGAAGGGAGAGAGAGTCCTACATCATAAGTGCAACGCTAATTCTCTTATGGAATCGTCTTTATGATTGGGTACTCACTACGAAAAAACTTTGTAAAAAATAAAAAATAAAAATTAAACTTAATTTTGTTATATAACAGCTTCCCATCCTGTGGATGTCTTTGTTGTGGATTCTATCCCAGACGGTGCTTCCAACGTTGCCATTCCTCCTTCTTCTCCCTGCAAACACCGGGTCCAGACGTGTCTGCCCGTGCTCGGCTTTTGCCTTGTGGACATTCAGAAAGCTAAATGGTTGACTCCGTATGGGGACAGTGTCACTAATAAGTTACTTAATCAATATACGATGTCGACCAGGCGTCAATACCAATCACACTGGAAAAATTTCATGACCTGGATAGTAGAGACAGCACAAACAGACAAGTCAGCAGCCTTGGTGTTTAAGTATTTGGATTATTTGTTTGAACAAAAGCACTTTTCTTTAGTTACACTAAAAAATCATCTTATTAGAACCCCTTTTTACGACCTAACTGGTCTATCCATACCCCAGGCGGAGGAAAAAGGGTTTATGAGGGCGTGTTCCAAGCTTCGCCCACCACCCCGTCAGCTCATGCCTACCATGGTCACTGGACAAAGCCTTATCCTTGCTTCATTCACGCAAATATTGTCATGCGCCGGATTTCGATTCAGTATTAAAGAAGGCTGTCTTCCTCATGGCATTGGCCACAGGAAACAGGTTGTCAGAGCTGGAGGCGATGAGCAACGAACCTAATTGCCTCAGGTTTAGTAAGTTAAATGAACATGTGCAAATTGCCCCATCCCTCACGTTTGTGGCAAAATATGAGCATAGTGAACATGTATTTTCAGAGTTTACAATCCCGGCTCTAACTTATGCCCGGTACAAGCTCTCATGAAGTTTATGAGGGTTTCAAAGCCTCAACAACAAGGAGCATTGTGGGTTAATAACACAGGTACACGCATCACGAGGAGAAAACTATAGCGTACGGAAATGGGCAGTCTCTTTACGGTTCTTACACAACTACTCAATAGAGGATATTGCTAATAACAAACTGTGGGCTTCCAACCATACTTTCTTAACTCGGTACCTGTCGGTGGCCCTTGATAAACCAAAAATTACCTGTGTGGCCTTAAGGCAGCGGGTCTAGTAGGTCTAAGTGCTATCTTAATTTTTAAGTGAAAAGAAAAGGGGGGGGGGGGGGGTGCTGGAGAACTTGACATCTAGACCCTCGGTCGGACTATGTGATAAGATCACGAGCTGTGATACTTTATAAGTCGAACTGGTTCTACAGTTCAAGAAATTTTTATTTTTTATATATAAGACAACTATCAGAGTTATAAATAGATGATAAATGAAATTGTATGCATTTCCACTATGTACAAAGTTATTTTTAAGGACATAAAATATACTAATATCAGTTATGTACCTTGAACATCAAACTATAGAATCTCAAAGTGATATTCTTTCCGATGTACCTGAAGGGTCATGGTAGCAGAATTCTTTGAAGTAACACGCTGCTACCTTTCCCAAATGTTTTGCATTTTATTGTATGTAAGCAATAAACACTTATTTTGTTATATGATTATTTTTCTCTACCTATAGGTAGTTGTTAGTGATGATATTGTCACGAATGTCCCCCTCCAGTCTTGAGATATCTGGCATATCATCAATGATGGAGGGGCCACTAATAAATTATAGGTTTGATCCCCAGAGGGGAGAAGAGAAAACCTAATATTTAGTAGTGGCCCCGAAATCATTGACGATGTAGGGCCCTCCCAACCATCCCCTTCCCATTCGTTGATGTCTTGTCTAGTCTTGATATAGCATTGAAGGAGGAATGGCAACTTTGGAAGCACCGTCTTGGATAGAATCCACAACAAAGACATCCACAGGATGGGAAGCTGTTATATAACAAAATTAAGTTTAATTTTTAATTTATATTTTTTACGAAGTTTTTTCGTAGTGAGTACCCAATCATAAAGACGATTCCATAAGAGAATTAGCGTTGCACTTATGATGAAGGACTCTTTCTCCCTGCGGCAGGTATTTCAAATGCGCGGACCGCGGGTACTTGAAAGAGGACTATTATACTAATAGGCATATCGTCAATGATTTCGGGGCCACTACTAAATATTAGGTTTTCTCTTCTCCCCTCCGGGGATCAAACCTACTGTATATTTTTAACTCTGGGGTCATACCTTGTAAAAGTTTAACATCGTTCAACCCATCAGTTTTCGTCCAATCTGAAAATAATTTACCAGAAGATGCAGGGCCGAGGGCAGGGGATTGCACATAGACAAAATATTCAGGAGTATAAATACTGGGAATGGCTTTGATAACAGCATCTAATACATCACCCAATTGGTTCTTAGCCCTTAGTTTCTTCGCTTCACTCACTTCAATAATCCAATGATCTGGTACAGGGCTCTCACCTGTTACCGTTGGCTGTGCGACCTCTGGGCGAGTGGGTTGAAGAATAGACCAGGACGGGTCAGGTCCATATAAAAGGGGCATAGGGCCCTTCTTAGAAAGAATTGACCGATCAAGAGAGGGCGGAATTATGTCTGAGAACAATTTAAAATTAGAAGGCAAAATTGCCGCGGGCCCTGAAATGGGAACCACCAGAGTGACTGTAGGGGGAGGAACATTAAGATTAACTTGAGGTTGAACATGCACTTGGCCTAGAGGTCGCACCGCCGGGGCTACAGGTGCCGTTACTTTAACCTGTCGCTCATCCTTCACCTGTCTCATAAACTGATACCACTCCTGAAATAGTTTGTTGGACACAAAGCACTCCACCTTCCTGGTCAGATGAGGACGCATGCTGAGAAGTATCTGAGCCCTGCATTCCTGAGAGTTGAGAAGATGACCACTGGCCAGGCGGCACTTCCTCGACGTCTTCTACGTGTTGTCGTATGGTAGAATCCGGTGCCCGGGCTGGGGGGGCTGGTAAAGCCTCCGACCGAGACTCGAGAGCCCAGGCAGCAGTGTCACGTGTTCCTGTTTGTGAAAAGGGAACGCCGGGCTGAGGTAAATCATCAAAGGGGAGACCAGGGATATCGTAAGGTTCCATGGGTTCCAAGAATGAATTTTCAACCAGGTCAGAGGAGCTCATATCTTCCTCGTGACGGCTTGACCTTGTGCTGCTGCTACGATCAGATCCTAGAACCGGAATAGTTTGGGCTCTGGCTGTACGCGGTGGGGGATCGTAAACCGGAATTGTTGGCCGGATGCACTGACTACAGGGTCTCATGAAGACTCCCGTTGCGATGAAGAGGGGGACTTTTCCGGTTTAGGTGGCGGCAGCTGCGCTGTCTTCTTCGTCAAGAATTTTTTGGAGTGCTTCTTCTTGTCCTTCCTGTCATCACCTGTTGCTAGGGCGGCGGAAAAATCTGAGCGGTGTCTTTTCGAATCTTAAGAGGACCTGGGTGCTTCGATGGGAGAGCTGGACCGATCCCACTGGGAAGATGGAGCAGGCACTTCCGGCGGGGCCTTATCACTGGTCCTAGGTCGCTTGGCTTGGCGGGAGGGAACATCACGAGTACTAGAATCGGAAGGAGGCGTAACTTTCTGACGTGAACTAGAGCTACTGGCTACATAAGCAGAAGGCACTGGTTTAAGTAAATCATCTAACAAGGGGTCATTCAATTGTAATGATTTATGGGCAACTGTCTTACAGTATGTTACGAACACTGATTGGATATGGAGTAGTATTGTCTTGCATTGTTTATCTGCATGTGTAAGGAATCCATTACGAAGCATTGCACACTGGGGGCATGTCTTGGCCAACCAGCGGCCATGAGATCTGTCTAAGCATGGTAGGCTACACATTTAGCACAAAATTTATGACTGACCAGAACTAAATTGGAACACCCTAAGCCAGCACAAAACGAAAAACTACTCGGATCCATGGTTCCCTCCAGCCGGGAAGATGCAGATCCTCCTAGGCGTCCAGAGTGCGAACCTGAGGGTGAGAAATTTCAAGAATCAATGCTCATAGGGACACGCTAGGCTGGAAAAGCTAAAATATATATATATATATATATCTCCAACAATAATGAGAAAAAAAGACTTGAATAACACTATGCAATCTTAGTTCCCGTTACATTGTTTACATTCCCCAAAAATGCAACTTTTAGAGTATTGTGTAGCATACCGGTTGCTACCTGCGTTATAACTTCTTACCTAAGTGACCAACACTGACCTAATCCCATCTCTTGAGAGAACTTGATTCCGGCGACCAACGCTAATTGAATCTATCGTCTTCTATATCCTGGCGGACAACGCCATGATATAAGCTACACAGATTACTGAGATGCTCGAGATAGGAATGGGTGAGTTCGTTTTTCGGCTCAGCCGTTTATTTCCGGCGGAAGTGGCTCCCCACTATGACCACCAGGATAACATTCTGATTAGTACCAAGCTGCGAATGTTTTATCTGTTAAGCTTTGAGGCGGAAGTGTTTATAGGGAGGCGGCGAGCCTGGATCCCCCCAAAAGCACATGTAGAAAAATACCGGTCATCCGAAATTATACCATCGCCGGTAAAACAGACAAAATCCAATCTATCCCGCGCCAAACTAGGATAATTTGAATTTTAGCATTACTCTAGATGCTTCCGGCGGGAAAACCACATGAAGCAACTAGAGGCACGTTGACTAAGTCTCACTTGAAAACCCACCGGAAGGGCCATACCTCCCAGAAAAGTAACTCCAACGTGCACATATTATGGCCTAGTTAAACATTAATTCAATAATCAATAAATAACACATCCTAGTCATAACTAACAAACCTACAGGAGGCCAACTAGATGGGGGCAGGTGGCGATGATCATCAGTAATAATGAACAAATCTGCAATCCAGCGAAGAACCCCCAAACACAACTCGTAGCGATCATGCACACCCAAAATGGACCGAACAATGGGCCCCGGTTCACTAAAAGAAGTCCCATGACTAAGTAGCACTAAAATAAGCATGAACTAGGTAAATGAAACACACACGTGGGAGCCTTGCCTTATCACAACAAGTAACTCCTAACAAAACTAACCTTCGCTAAGTACCCGGAAAACAGTCTCCTAGGGCCGAAGAAAGGGGATGTACACAGCCTACTCCTAGTCTATAAGCTACCCTGACCTTAGCATAAAGCATGTACATATGAGAAAAGACTCACGATGTTCGAGGGCAGGAGAAGAATGAAGAAGGGCTGGAACACCCCCGGACCTACGTCCGACTCGTACGGGCATAGGAGCAATAAGGACAATGAACGCTTCAAGAAGCCGAGGCGACGCGTACGGTAGACAGCAGAGTGCTGGGAAGTGCAATAGCTGGATCATGTTTAATTTTTATTTTATTTATTATTTTTTACTAGTTTTTTCTAGTAGTGGTACCCACATCATATAGGACGAGTCCGTGAGTGATTTTATTATATTTAAGAGCGTTTCGTTCACGATGTGTGGCAATCATATTTTGTTCTCACTCCTCGGCGGGAAGTTTGATAGGCAAGCCTGAGTTCAAAGATTGGCCATAAACAAAGTTAAGGTGCATCGTCAATGATGAAGGGGCCACTAATAAATATAGGCTACGTATTGGCAGCTCTATCCATATGGCAATTAACGCTAGTGTTTTATCTAACGGTACACAGGTACTTTTGTACTACAGCAGCGTACAGCCAACATGTCAAAATTTTACGCTTTGTATGGTCAGTAAGTCAAAGCTCAGATATCCATCATAATTTATGCTCACTTGATGGGAATATCATGAAGGGGTGATGGTGTACATGTCCTGGTGTTGTTGTGGCTACATAGAGGGGGGCAGTCTCGCATTTGGTGGAGATGATGTCGTTGGCATCAATGAGGACTATGGGCGAAGATTGAATTGGTCCGAAGGTGTTTATGTGGTTTTGATGATAGGAAGTGAATAGACAAGATCTTGAAGCACCCGTGTCTATCAACAAACGGAATTTCACATCTTGAATAGTAAGATGTGTGTAAATATGGGGTTTTACCGAAGCTGGGGTCGTCTTGTCACGAGCCCCCGCCAGCTTGACATAAGGTTGGCGGGGGCAGTTTAAAAACCCGGGTTTCTAGGGTTTCCTGCTGTTCCTGGATGTGGGACAGCTCCTCGGCTATTTCTTCTTCAGCAACTTCGTCGATGCCTGTTGATCCGTCCTCTGTTATGGTGGCCACGCATTGTGGCTTGATCCAAGGGATCTGCCCCAAAAATGTAGGCAGTCTTGGACGTCTGGCTACCAGATCTGAGAAGTACTTTTTCAGAGTGATCAAGGGGCATCGTGGGCTGCAGGGCTTCCAATCGGCAGGCTTCACTCTGGCCCACTCCTCAGGTTTGTCACTTGACCGGAAGACAGGCGCAACGGGTGAATTAGTGGATGTCTGAGGTTTGGTGGGGGCTCGGTTGATAGCTGCAATCTTCTCTTTTTCTTGGCTTCGTTGCACCGCCAGGATACGACGGATGACTGGCAGATCCTGATCGTACCCTCGGGGTTCTGTGATGGCGAAGTGATCTCGCTCACTTAAGGGTAATACACGAAGGAGAGCGCTGAAGATGTGGCCTTTTCTTCCATTTTCTGTGTTCGTAGGGTAGGCTGTGACAACTAATTGGTTGAGTTGGCTAATTGTCGCTCCTAAATTTCCATCAAATATATATCACGGTACCAAGGGAAGGATTAATTATGGTCTTTGTGAAGGTTTCGAATTGAGCCCAGGTCTGGCCGGGGTTATCGCGCACATAGCCAGAAACCAGGGACATATGTCGCCCCGACGCCCCAGCTTCATAACTACAGTATGAATCTTAGGAATGTCTTCCTCCCTGAAAACAATGTCAAGTACTGGCTTGACCACCTTGAGATAAGTATTGATGTCATGGTCTTCTGGCTTGAAAGGGATAATCTCCAATGATTTTCCTGTCATTGTGTCTGTATATTGCTGTTATATTGTGGTAAATGAGAACTTAATAGGCCGTCCCCCCGAGTTGAGACACCGCTGCTACCAGTCTTATGTCACATTTTCAAGAAACGTGATATATTCTGATTGCTATTCCCAGACTGAGAATGTGCAGATATCTTCAACTAAGGTACCTCTCCACTGGGTGAGGACTGACCTTATTTCCCATAATCGGTAATAGCCTTATTAATAAATAATGGTTACACAAGATACACAATCACGAAGGCAGATCCCTTTCACACCCAACCCAAATAATTCATATTACTATCCAAAATTATGTTTGAAACTTTACACCGTTTCTGAGCTGAATAAATTTGTGATACCAGTGCCCTTGGTCCAACAAGAGCCGCCCACACCCCTCAACCCCCAGGAGATGCCCCCCACATCGACATCACCCAAGGCACCACGTACCCTAGGGGAAAAATAGAGAAGCAAACAGCAAGAAGAAGAAAGAAGACAAAAACTGGGGGCCACCGCAACAAGCCAGCCCATTGGTCGAGGCCGCGGTGATGTCATCACCCGCCCCGTTGCCCTCATTGGCTGACTCTCCAAACAAAATGGCCACTGCAGGGTCAAGCCCCGGGTACTGGACCCTAGAGGGGTTTAAACGTAGGGTAAAGGCCAAACTGCCCCACGCGTACCTTTCCCCTCCAACGGCTAGGACCGGGGAAGACGGACCTAAGGTCAATTCAAACGAAGCTAATGTGACCCCTTTTTAAATCAAACCTCTCTGCCCCTCTGCCTTAACCATAAGTTCACCAAATAAGCAGGTCGACTCTAGCTCCACAGACACAATATTATAAACTTGTTACTTTGCCAGGGGTGCTCTAGAAGAGTCCCCATAGTGTTCATCTTTGACCAGCGTGGGTAACTAGGAATTAGTTAATCAGGAAGGAGGATCCTACTTTATCTCATCTTACCCGGGTACAAACTCCGTACCGGAGATAAAAAATTAGACCCGACAAGTTACAAAACTTAATATATTCAACTCCCCTTTAATTACCAGTTAAGGTCAATATTGTTCACAATACAAACCCTGTCCAAACATAAATACTCGCGTAACGATTCTAAGTAACCACTCAGTTAATAGACTTGCGGATATTGCTAAGTGACCAGTGCCTACCGACATACACTCACGCTGTTAAACTCAAGTTAGTTCACCCTATCCTTGAAAAACTTAATTACATCACTTGTGGCAAATTTACATTATTTGATCACGTGTTCTTGCCCTTATACGTGTTTACATCCCCGGGTCTTAAGATTCATTTCTCTCTCTAAGATGCGGGGTAATGAAAATAAACCGAAGCAACATCTCCAACCTTCCACCACAACAGCCACCATATCCCTGCAACCAGAGAGAATTGCGAGCGTAAGAAATGCTCGTAATGACCACACTGCCAACAAACAGCGAGCTAGTGGCGAAAGGACGAACCAACACAGCCACAACAACAGGGTGCGCACGCATCCAAACTGGCGGAACCTCCACCCCCGACCACCAGGCGGCACGCAGGGTTCACAGAAATCCAACCGAGGGATAGCTATTATAAACCTAAGCAAATTTCAACACGTGTGACCAGTCCAACACCGATTACATATCTCCTGCGACCCCCAGAACCTGCAAACTCACTCACATCATCAACATCACATGCCCCCAGCTTACGACATAACCAACCAGTCCAGGAACAAGCCCAAAGACAGAAGAAAAGGGATCAAAGCCCTGAACATGTGCGATCACCAGCACCAAGCACTTCAACAACAATTGCACGTCTTGCAAACCATGCACACCTACCTTCACCAAGCCCATGCAAACCACGCAAGGCCAAGACAGCAAGAATCCAGGAAACTACATCCGGCACCTTCAAACCACCTAAAACACCTTCAACTTTGCCCCAAAATAAGCCCATCAAAAGTGGACAAAACAAGAAAGATGCTAACCACAATATCTACACACAAACACCAGCCAGAGACGCCCCACGCAGTTCTACAACACCGCGCCTACAAGAGCTGCCCAAAAAGGTAGCTGCTGCCCCTGTTGCCTCTTCTACTCCTGCAGAAGGGAACACCTCCAACCACGTACCCTTGTTGCCCCGAGCTACATCCAGTTTGACTAAGCAGACGAAGGAGACACTATCGGAGCTGGCCAGACAGAAGACAAGCAACCAGCCTGCTGGCTTAAAACAAATCTTTGCATCCTGTAAAGGTGATCCTAAGGTAGAAAGGATAGAAGACTCTGAGGCTTGTCATCTCACACAATCTGGGTTATTGCGTTATGCAGACCAGTTGCCTGGACCGCTTTATGCGCCAGGACACATTTCCGTGGAATACAATCCAACGACATCTAAGGCTTGTCATCTCACACAATCTGGGTTATTGCTTTATGCAGACCAGTTGCCCGGGCCGCTTTATGCGCCAGGACAGATTGCCGTGGAATACAATCCAAAGAAATTTCAAGACTCTAGGAAGTACTTGAAATCCAAGTGACCACGACTATCTCTGCAAAGGGGTCGTGCAAGGGAGAATTCAGGGAAAAATAGAGTTCGAATTGTTGCTCGTGTAGACCCTTCGGGAATCTCTGAGGAAAAATTCCAACCTAAGCAGAAACACCCAAGACAACATATATCGTCTGCACCTTGTTCGCCATTAGCAATTCCACTAACTAAAGAACAGCGAGAGGTAAACATTATTCAAGTCGAACCACCAATTTTACCCCCTACCCCAGGCAAGTCCATTGTGAACTCCAAGTCCAGAGAGCGTGTCTGCCGAGCGGACCAAAAGGAAAGAAGAAGAATTCGGAGACGAGAAAAGCTGTACCAGGAGTTGTTTGTCCTCGATTAGGATCCTTGTGGCCTTGTGAAACAACTGTACCAGAGCTTGCAGTGTTCCTCTCAGTGACTTCAGAGCTCCTTTTAGTGACTATCTTTCGCAGTGGTAATGCGATTTTGTGAAGGGTTAATGTCTCAGGAATCTCGAGTGTCTCTATAAATAATTAACATAGTTAGGGAAGTCTTTCTTCTCTCTTGTAGTTGATTCCGAGACCCGTTTTAGGGAAACATTACACTTCTCTCCCCGAGCATCGTTATATATACTTTCTTCAGTTATTGGATTCCCGTAGCTCACTATTGAGAAATTATACATATCAGATGCTCTAGTGAATTTATGAACAACACCTTTACACGTAATTGAGATAACTCGTTAGGTATCTGAGACTACTCATCTATGTCGTCAGGTTCATAATTAAAATCAGTGAGCGTTTGCCTAGCAGAGTTGAGCTCTTCGTTATTATTGATTCTATGTTATAACTTGAATCTATATATATTAACGTAAGTTAATCTTTGTGGATGTTTGCTATCCATCTGTTCTCTATTATTTGTCAGTGAGTTATTAACACTATTGTTCATCTTTTGATGTGTTTAGATCGTTCTTGTGTTTTGCTGTAACCATTCAGTCTTTGTCAATATATACCGTGGACTTAAGCCCCTTTGGTCCGAATGGACCAAAGAGATCCTATTTAGAACGATTTACCTGTGTTTTGAGGATAATCTCCTCTATATGTTATACTGATTTATTTTGTCTATTGACTTCACTATATTGTTGTCTAATATTGATTATTTGTATTTGTGAGACTTTGATCTTTATATTTATTTTGTACTAACCATTATTGTACTTATTTTATCATCCATCACTGTTAATCTATTGAGACGTATGTGTATTATGAACCTCTGCTACAATTGAATGAAATATTGTGTTGACTTGTCATGTGTCTTTATTTGTTGCCTGTTGTTAGTGTATTGTATTGGAATTAAGTGCCAGCCCTCACCCAGTTAGAGAGTTAACAGTTGTAACAGAATATCTCTGGCATAACACTCTCATCACCCTTGATCCATACTCCCCCCCCCCCCTCCCCAGTCCTAAAATTGAACCCTAACTTATCTACAAAACCATAATCCTCGACTTTGATACTTTTTGTGTTCCCATAACTGTTATTATTGCTGTAAATACTTGCACATAAAACTCAATTGTTGTCACTGGCTGCCGGTCCTATCTCGACAGCAGAAGTCAGTGCTTTTTCAGAGACTAGTTGCATTTACTCGGACAACGGTGTTCCATATTAACCCGGTCCTGTATCCTTATCGGAAGCCTCTGTCTCAATTTCTATATTTAACCAGCCTAAATTATAGGTTTGAGTCCCGAAGTGAAGAAGGAAAACCTAATATTTAGTAGTGGCCCCGGAATCATTGACGATGCGCCTTACGTAGGTAATGGCCAATCTTTGAACTCTAACTTGCTGTTCAAACTTCCCGCCCAAGGAGAACTCAAAACACGATTGCCTTACATCGTGAGCGAAACGCTCTTAATAACCACTCACAGACTCGTCCTTATGATGTGGGTCCACTACTAGAAAAAACTAGTAAAATAAATAAATAATAAAAAATAAAATTAAACTTGACCTAGCTTTGCGCTTCCCAGGCGTCTGCTTTTGGGTACTGCTCGCCATCTTGTTCACCGCCAGCGTTCCTCCTTAATCTGACATATCGAGACTCTCAAAAATGTAGCAGATGAATGGGAAGGGGACGGAAGGGAGGGCCAAAATCGTCAATGATTCCGGGGCCACTACTAAATGTTAGGTTTTCCTTCTTCCCTTCGGGACTCAAACCTATAATTTATTAGTGGCCCCTTCATCATTGACGATGCGCCTGAATTCTCAAGACTGGAGGGGGACATTCATCATAAACATCGCATACCACTAATAAACCAGGTAGGGTCCAAGGAACATGTACTAATCAGGTCAGTTTAATAATAATAATAATAATAATAATAATAATAATATTTATTCAGTTAGCAATTTACAGAGTTGGTACCACATAGTTTGTTACAAATATGACATGTACCAGCCTTGCATAATTCCAACTAAGGATAGCCCAATAAGGCCGTTAGGCGTATTTCCATTGGGGTCCTTGTGGGATTAGGTTAGCTGGGGAAAAATGGGGAGGATAAAGAAATGGATACTTTAGAAAAAGTATTTCTAGGGGGTTATTTTAAGATACCTTACATCCTATAGTAAATATCAGTAATCATTTCAGTTTGGTTTGTCTATCTCTTATGTCGCATTTAGTAGTAGACATAAGCTTGGTGCTCCCTTCTCGCAGCTGTCCGGTTCAGGTGTTCCTTCAGGCTACGTCTGAAGGAATACAGTGTTCTCTTTTCACGGACTGACTGGGGTAGGTCGTTCCAGTCTTTGATGGCGGTGAAGAAGAATGTTTGCTTACCCTGTCCTTGGATTCTCGGGACCTTAAAATTAAACATCCTGTTTCTTGTATTATGTCCACTCCTCTCATTTGCTTTAACAAAATCATTCTTTAGGTACTCTGGAGCTCTGTCATAGAAAATTTTGAAGGCATTAGTGAGCCTGATTTGTTTGGCCCTGTCAGCGACATTGAGCATACCTAGTGACTGAAGTTGTTCCTGGCCAACATGTGATCTGGGTCCTAGGTTCAGCATGAACCTAACCATTTTATTTTGAGTGACCTGAAGTTTGTGCTGTGCTGATTTAGATGATGCAGAGTACCAGGATGACACGGAATAGTCAAAATGACATTTAATATCAAAGAAAATATAAAAGAGGGCTACAGGCGGCGTTTCTTAACCCGGGAGCTGCGGGGAGACTCTTAAGAGTTCCCCCGGCGGACTGCGGGAAGACTCTTGAGAGTAAGTAAAATAAAAAATCAACTTTTGACATCGAAAAAAAAAAAAAAAAAAAAAAAAAAAAAAAAAAAAAAAAATTTTATTTTTTTGGCCCCTGGGCCATGCAAAATCTCAGTCCTCTACCTCCCCTCCTTCCCCACTTTCCTCCTCTCCTTCAGTTATCACCTATTTTCCCTATTATTCCCTTATTCTGAGGTATATTTTCGTGCTAACATTAGCGAGTTGCAAGCAGGGTGTTGTCATCACTGATGGCAAGCGAGTGCAAGAGAGAGAGAGAGAGAGTATCGATCGACTGTGTCTCAGTGGCCTTGGGGGAAATTGGCGGGAAAGCAGTTTGCCTCACCCATACATTATACAACTCGCGGGCTATATCTCCGATTTTGACCATCCAAACGCTGTTTTCACTCGTTTTATTGTTGTTTCAGGTTAATACCTTTATAATCAACCCATAATAGGCGCATATGGATAATTATTAATGCTATTAATGGTACAATGAATATTTTAGTGACGGAAACACCTCAAATACGTCAGCACAGGGGGACGTTTTCAATTACCCCCATGCGCACTTGTTAGGTTAAAGGAAGCCTGTGGTGTTAACACCTTTAAGTTTAATAGAACAGTTGGTGTAACACAATAATAAACTATTAATTTAGTTTATATATTCCAGGGAAAATGAAACATTGATTATCACCCAAATGTATTAATATGTAGGCCTACATATTCATGGCCTTAGGTACTGTATTACCAAAATATTTGTACTCTTACTCTAGATCTAATCCCTGAGATTATTGAGTATATTGGAAACCCTATTGCATCCATAGTGTTTCATCTAAAAATTAATCAATGTTCCTGAGTAGGCTTACTTTAGCCTAGGGAACGGTTATCACATGACCTTAATACTCGTTATATTTTGTCTCACTTCAGAGGCAGGTAGAGTCCTTAGCTAGGATACTCCCCCCCCCCCCCCCTTTTTTTACATCACAAAATCAACTTAAAACTAGACTCTCTGCCTTAATGCTACACATGTACGAGAAGGTTTCATGAGATTGACGGACAGGTAACGTGTGAGAAAGGTATGATTTGATGACTACAATTGGGTCTGCTGAATATCTTCTAGAGAGTAATTATGGAGGAATCGAAGTGATGCCGCCCATTTACGGATATCGTGTGATCTTGCCAACACGCCCGGATTACTCTCTCGAATGACTTCCACTAATAACGCAGCTAGCCGGCGTTTTTGTAATCGAACACCTGTCCGTGAAACCCAGAGGGCTTCCGCCTGTGATGGCCGGGAAGCCCGCATAAATAACCTAAGTGACTGCACTGGACACAATAAATGGTGCCTGTCACCCTGTTTCAGAGCCGGAATTTCGAACTCTGTAAATACATGATTAGAATGTTCATTCTTAGCAATGAAGTTAGGAGCAGGAGCAATATGTACACCCATGTTGCGCCTTGTAAATCTTAGACAGTTTGGCTCCGAACTCATCGCCGCCAACTCAGACACCCTGTCACCCGCAGCCAGTGCCATTAGAAAAATTTCCTTTTTAAGTGTTAGGTCAAATATATTGCAATATTTACGGGACTGAAGCATCTCAAGGGCTCGATCAAGAGAGGTGGGTGTGAGTTGACGAGGAGGAGGGCGAAGCTTGAAGCATGACCTCATGAAACCCTTTTCTTTCGCCTCCGGTACAGCCAGACCCGTTAAATCTAAAAATGGTCTCCTAATTGCTGTGAGGTGCTTCCTTAATGTGACAACTGACAACTGTTGAACATCGAATAGGTAATTTAAATACTTAAACACCAGAGCCACTGAGGACTGTCGTTGACCAGTTTCTACAATCCATGTAGTAAATGATTTCCAGTGTGATTGGTATTGCCGTTGGGTTGATGGAGCATACTGACTAATCAACTTGTGAGTCACGGTTTCCCCAAACTGGCCTAGCCACTTGGCCTTCTGAATATCCACAAGGCGAAAGTCAGCGAGGTCTTGAGGTTTCCAATTATCTCTAAGTGGAAATACGAGATCGGGAGCGACACCGGGTTCTCGCACCACATCTTCAACTGGTTGTACCACACTTGACCCGGCCACAGGGGCGCGATCATCGAGACCATGCCGCGATAATCCCATAGTTTTTAAACTACTTTGCACATTAACCCTCGTGGCCCGGGCTGCCTTTCTAAATGACGGAGGTCGTATCCGGGCGATCTGGCTGAAAATCAACAAAAGTAAACTAAGGCTAATCTCGCTTAATATATTACCTACATTAATGAAAGATATATAAAAATGTGCGCCTTACCTTACCGCGTAGAATGGCGTTGAGTAGAGCTCTCTAGCCCAACTGGTTCCGGAGTGATGGTGATGGAAGTGGAGGTAACTTTTGCCGCGTATTTACCTCGGCGCGTCCGAACACTCAACCGCGGCCCCGGCTACGACGCCCAGTTGCACTCGTCGCTCCACCCGCAATTATGCCGGGAAGCGATTTGATAGGGTTTTATTTTTTATTATGCCATTTATTATAGTTATTATGTTATTTTCACTCAATAAAGTTATTTTCATGAAGTTATTTGTGTCTCTGTCACTTATTACTTAGTTTTATTATTATTATTATGATTATAGTGTCACTTTCACTGGACTTTGATAGTTGATGGTGTCATTTTCACTTTTATGTATTGTTAGGTAAGCTAATAATATATATAGTGTCACTTTCACTTGTTCATATTGTTACGAAGGCACTTATTATTACTTATGTGTGTCTCTTTCACTTATACTTAGTTTTATTATTATTATAGTGTCACTTTCACTGGACTATGATAATTGATAGTGTCATTTTCACTTTTATGTATGGTTAGGTATGCTAATAATATATATAGTGTCACTTTCACTTGTTCATATTGTTACGAAGGCATTATTACTTATGTGTGTCTCTTTCACTTATACTTAGTTTTATTATTATTATAGTGTCACTTTCACTGGACTATGATCATTGATAGTGTCATTTTCACTTTTATGTATTGTTAGGTAAGCTAATAATATATGTAGTGTCACTTTCACTTGTTCATATTGTTATGAAGGCACTTATTATTACTTATGTGTGTCTCTTTCACTTATACTTAGTTTTATTATTGAACCAGTTCAGTTCAGTCAGTGACAGGAGGCAGTTGTGTTAATCTGAGTTCCTGCCCGGACCACCTGCTCGTGACCCAGTGACCATACGCACCTACCTGTGTTTGGAGGCAGTGCACTCGTGTATATATAAGTGTTTTAGCTCAGTTTTTAGCTGTTAGTTGACTTATTTGTTTTTGTTTTCTGTACTTAGTTGTTTGCTCCTCACTAAGCTTTTTGGGATCATGTCAGGTATGGAGTGCGAGTCCTTTACTGAACTGCATCATCTTATTCTCCAGGTAAGGGAAGAGATGGTTGTGGTGAAGGAAGAGGTCTTGGCTCTAAGGGAGGTTAATGTTAAACTTCAGAGGGAAGTGGATTTGATTAAAGACGAAAATCTAGCTTTCAAGCTTAGCCAAGAGGAAATTAAGTCGAGTAAGGGGAAAAGGGAGGAAGTTGATGGCAAATTGTATTCATGGCAGGTTGTTAAAAATACGGGTGGGAAAGTCACACTCAAGAAGCAGGATAGTAGAATAGGTATGAGTGTGGCAAATACATTCTCTCCTTTGCGAGACGAATGTGAGGGAAAAGATAGTCAGGATAAGGGAGGGTTAGCCGAAGTGCCTGCCACCGACTCAGCTCCAACCGCTGACGCTGTGCTACCTACCACCACCACCACCCCCACCACCACCACCACCAAGGGAGCTTCTGCCACCACCGGGGGTTCTCCAACTGCAGCTGCTGGATCCTCCCGAGGGAAAGGTAAGTCTGTGTCCCGAGGAGGTAAGTCTGTGTCGATTGTGGGCGACTCCATGGTAAGACATTTAGTTAGGGCTACCCGCACTAAACTTAGGAAGGTTGTGTGTCTGCCTTGCCATGGAGTTGGGAGGGTTTTAGAGAAGATGGACCACATCTTGGAAGATAGTGGAGATAACCCCATTATCTGTCTCAGTGCCGGGAGTAACGATGTTGGTAAGGGTAGAAGTGAGGAACTGCTGCAGCAGTATCGGGATGTGTTAGATAAGGTTAGGATGAAGGGAGGGATCCCTGTAGTACATTGTATCCTACCCAGAAGAGGAGTTCCCAAGGAATGGACATCCAGGGCGATTGGTGTCAATTGCCGGTTGGAGAAATATTGCAAAGAAAAAGCAATACCATTCATTGATAACTGGGATAGTTTCTATGGGAGAGATGGGATGTACGCAAGGGATGGGGTTCATCTTTCATGGTTAGGGGTTTCCACATTAGCTAGTTCTTTAGATAGGGTGGTTGTGGGGTTTTGAACAGAAATATTGAGAGTGTAAATGAGAGGTTAAATGGAACCATTTTAGCGTCAGGCGAAAGCGATAAGGATATTCAGTCTCATGCTAAAAATGATGACTATATTGCAAATGATAGTAGTGATGGTGCAACGGAAGATGGAAATGTCGTTAGAAATAAAGGTAAATTAGGTATAAAGAAAAGAAGTAAATTGAGAGTATATTACACAAACTGTAGGAGTCTATGTAACAAAATGAACGAACTTAGAGCCCTTGTTAGCAAAGAAAATATAGACATAATAGCGCTAACTGAAACGTGGATTAATACAGAAACCAGGCATTTTTTAGCAGAATTTGATATACCAGGATATAGTTTGTTTAAATATGACCGAACAAGTAAGAGGGGTGGCGGTATAGCAGTGTATGTCAGGAGTACATTAAAAAGCTGTATTAAATCAGGTATTAAACTAAATAACGATAATGAAAGTGTTTGGGTAGAGGTTAACGAAGGTAGTGAGACCATAGTTATTGGAGTTATGTATAGACCGCCAAATATGAGTAGAAATGACGGAACGTCATTATGGGAGGAAATTAAAATGGCATCAAGGTTTAGCAATGTGTGCATTATGGTGGATTTTAATTTTCCGAATATAGATTGGCAGCATCAAATAGGAGACTCTGATTCTGAGGAGTTTATAGAGGTAGTACAAGATAGTTTTTTTATTTCAATTCATAGATACGCCGACTAGAGGTAATAATATTCTCGATTTAGTTTTCAGTAACAATGAACATATGGTAAATAATGTAGAGATAGGGGACCACCTAGGAAATAGTGACCAAAATTCTGTGTATTTTAATATACAATGGAAAGGTAATACCAGAGAGAATACAACATTAATACCTGACTTCAGAAAAGCCAATTATGGTGGGTTAACCTCTGAAGTGCGCACGGGGGTAATTGAAAACCTCCCCCTGTGCTGACGTATTTGAGGTGTTTCCGTCACTAAAATATTCATTGTACCATTAATAGCATTAATAATTATCCATATGCGCCTATTATGGGTTGATTATAAAGGTATTAACCTGAAACAACAATAAAACGAGTGAAAACAGCGTTTGGATGGTCAAAATCGGAGATATAGCCCGCGAGTTGTATAATGTATGGGTGAGGCAAGCTACCTTCCCGCCAATTTCCCCCAAGGTCACTGAGACACAGTCGATCGATACTCTCTCTCTCTCTCTTGCACTCGATTGCCATCAGTGATGACAACACCCTGCTTGCAACTCGCTAATGTTAGCACGAAAATATACCTCAGAATAAGGGAATAATAGGGAAAATAGGTGATAACTGAAGGATAGGAGGAAAGTGGGGAAGGAGGGGAGGTAGAGGACTGAGATTTTGCATGGCCCAGGGGCCAAAAACAAAAATAAAAAATAAATAAATAAAAATAAAAAAAATAAAAAAATTTCGATGTCAAAAGTTGATTTTTAATTTTACTTACTCAGGAGAGTCTTCCCGCAGTCCGCCGGGGGAACTCTTAAGAGTCTCCCCGCAGCTCCCGGGTTAAGAAGAGCCCTATTAGCAGACCCTATGGTCAAAAAATTAAGTCGATCCAGGTGTCCAAATGAGTGTACCCCTTCTCAGGCACCTGTCATCTTAAGTCAGGAAGAGACGTCAACCTTGGTAGATACATACGATAATTTTATCGAGTCAGTATTCAATGCACAAAATAAATACATCCCCAAAAGAAAATTTAGATCAACACAGAACCAACCCAAATGGATGAATAATAGACTATTAGATCTTCTAGGACAAAAGAGAGGAATATATAGAAAAATTAGGAAAGGCGAAATTCACCTACTTGCTTACTATCAGAATCTATCAAGACAGGTAAAAAAGGATATTAGGAAAGAAAAAAGAAATTATGAAATTAAGGTTGCCAATGACTCAAAAAATAATCCTAAAGCTTTTTACCAACTATATAAATCCAAGGTTAGAGATGTAATTGGTCCCCTTAAAACTTTGATAGGAGAAATGACAGAAAATAATTTAGAAATGTGCAGTACATTAAATAGTCAATTTCTTTCCGTTTTCACTAATGCAAATTTGGCACAGTTTCCAGAAGTCCGTAAGGTATATAGCGATAGTATAGAAAATAGGTTAAGTACGGTTACTATAAGTAGAAATGATGTGCTTAAGGAAATTGACAGACTGAAACCTCATAAATCGCCTGGTCCTGATGAGGTATATGCTAGAGTATTAAAAGAATGTAGGGATGAGTTAAGTTACCCATTAACATTTCTATTTAACAAGTCATTAGAGACAGGTATAGTTCCAGAAGCTTGGAAGCTTGCAAACGTAGTTCCGATCTTCAAAAAAGGTGACAAATCAATAGCATCCAAGTACCGTCCCATTAGTCTTACATCAATCATAGGAAAGCTACTAGAGTCAATTATTGCTAGTAAAATTAGAAACCACTTAGATACATTTAATTTAATAAATTCTTCTCAGCATGGATTCACTTAGGGACGTTCTTGCCTTACTAATTTGCTTAGTTTTTTCTCAGAGGTATATGAAGCAGTAGATAATGACAAGTCATATGATATAATATATTTAGATTTCAGTAAAGCTTTCGACAGAGTCCCCCATGAGAGATTGATGAGAAAGGTTGAGGCGCATGGAATAGGTGGGGCGTTGTTGGGCTGGATTAGGCCATGGCTAATTGGTAGGAAGCAGAGAGTCAGCATAAATGGTACGAAGTCAGAATGGGGAGCAGTCAAAAGTGGTGTCCCCCAGGGATCTGTATTAGGTCCTCTGTTGTTTGTTATATACATAAATGACCTTGATTTAGGTATAACTAGTAGGATAAGTAAATTTGCAGACGATACCAAAATGGGGAGAACAATTGATTCAGATAGAGATATAGAGTGCCTCCAAAGGGATCTAGATACCTTACACGAATGGTCAGTAAATTGGCAGATGAAGTTTAACATTGACAAATGCAAGGTATTAAAGATAGGGAAGATGCATACAAATGTTAAATATAAACTAGCTAATATGGAATTAGAAAACTCGAATTGTGAGAAAGATCTAGGTGTGTTTGTTAGCAATGATTTGAAGCCTAGACAACAGTGTATAAGCGTTCGAAACAAGGCAAACAGGATTCTCGGGTTCATCTCTAGGAGTGTGAGTAACAGAACTGCTGATGTTATCTTAAAACTTTACTTGTCATTAGTGAGACCCCATATGGATTATGCTGTTCAATTTTGGTGTCCTTATTACAGAATGGGCATAGATTCATTGGAGAGAGTACAACGTAGAATGACAAAAATGATCCATAATATTAGAAATCTTCCGTATAAAGAAAGGTTGAAGAAATTAGGCTTACATTCGTTAGAGAGATGCAGAGTTAGAGGGGATATGATAGAGGTGTTCAAGTGGGTTAGTGGGATTAACAAAGGGGACATGACAAATGTACTAAAGCTCAGTGATAGCGAAAGAACTCGTACCAATGGTTTCAAATTAGATAAATTTAGTTTCAGAAAAGATATAGGCAAATATTGGTTTGGTAACAGAGTTGTAGATGGGTGGAATGGACTACCAAGTGCTATAGTGGGATTAAAAACGGTAGGGAGCTTTAAGATAAAATTGGATAAGCATATGGACGAGAGGGGTTGGGTGTGAAGAGAGATCAGCCGGGTTGGGCCAATCAGCGCTCTGCAGACCCCCGTAATCCTGCGTTAATCTCTGACCGTTTTGGTAAGATGATCCTCAGGGTATTAGAGTGTTGAGCCTATAATTGGGCTTTGTGATTGGGGTTGTGTGGGACAGGGATCTGCCTTGCTTGGGCCAATCGGCTTTCTGCGGACTCCCATTTTCTTATGTTCTTATGTTCTTTATTATTATTATAGTGTCACTTTCACTGGACTATGATAATTGATAGTGTCACTTTCACTGTTATTGTCACGGGCACTTCAAAATTGTTGGAGAGTGTGAAAGTCATTGAAGCACCGTCCAGCACACAGTGCCACTTCACACTCGAGGCATTCCCATGTGGTTTTGCTCACTTTGCGGGGTCTGCGAGTTGTGTGGCTGCACACATGGCACCTCTTCTGACTCCTAACTTTACTACCTGGTGCTTTGAAAGGAAGGGGGTGGAGCTGGTGCCTCCTGAAGAAGTCGGCACACCCCATTCTGTCCAGCTGGCCTGGTCCTTGTAGTGGTCTCCCAGGTTCCGCATGCTTAGCCAGGAGCTCAAGTATCACCTGCTTGTGGAACTTCCGCAGGGACTTGTACTTCTTGGCTCCTGGAGTCCTCAGACGGTAGATGTTGTAGGCATTGAGGACCGACATATCTACCGTATGCAGGATAAACTTCTTGTACCACCTGCAAGATGTTCGCAGGCACTCGATGAAGCCCATCTGCATGTCGGACTTGTCGATGAGGCGCATGTTGATATTGTAGTCCAGGACAGCAGCTGGTTTCTGGACGGGGTTCTTGGTTCTTCGGTCCACCTTCCCTGTGGCGACCATCTGGGCTTTGTGGCATGTGGTGAGGAGGTTGACCTTCCGCTGGTCATGCCAGTGGGTGGAGAGGATGGGGCCACTCTTCTTGTGGAAGATGTCCGTCTTCTTCGTCTTGGTTGGGTAGCCTGGCATGCCCTTCCTCTTGGCCTTGACTGTGCCGACAGTTCCGGTCTTGCGGTCATGGAGGTACTTGGTCAGGATAGGCGACGTGTAGTAGTTATCGGTGTAGAGGATGTGGTTCTTATGGAAGTGCCTCTCCATCATCTTCTTTACTACAGTGACCAGCCAAAACCAATGTGGGGGTCAGTCTCAAATTCTCCACCCCTGCCGCTGTAGACCACAAAGTCCAGCACATACCCCGTCAAACAGTCGCAGAGGACGAAGAGCTTGATGCCGAAGCGGTGTCTCTTGGACGGGATATACTGTCGGAAGTGCAGCCTACCACGAAACAGGACCAGAGACTCGTCGAGGCACATCTTCTGGAAAGGAATCAGGTAGGTAGTGAACCGATGACGTATCATGTCATACAGCTTCCTGATCTTCCATAGTGTGTCGGTAAGGTGGACATGCATGTTGTTGGTCAGATGGAGATAGGAGAGGATGTCAAAGTACCTGTCCCTGGACATGTACTTGCCAAATGCTGGAGTCGTTATGAGGTCGCCAGTGATCCAGTAGTCTGCCAGAGCGTGCTTCCTGATATGTGTCATCAGCATTGTGAGTGCCAAGAACACATATAGTTCTGCCAAAGTGACAGCTCTCCATGCCACCATCTTGGCACTGGTCTTCCTCCCAAGAAAGTTGGCACAGATGTCATGATGGTTGTTGGTCTCCTCGACGAGGTATTCCATGACTTCATTGTCATAGAAGCCACAGAAAAGTTCACTGGGGGTAGCATCTGGGCCACAGGGATATGTTGGTGACACCCCGGAACCCATCTGTACCTCGTCAAAGGCAGGACAATCTGGCTCAAAATCAGCCCCATCTGTCCACACAAACAGGTCGGATGCTGATGCTCGAGCACGTGCAGGTGCAGCAGGCACACGCCCTGGACGCCCTGGCACACGCCCTTGGCCACGCGGACACCCTGCACGCCCACGCCCACACCCAGGGGCAGCGGCGTCGGCATACTGACCACGTCCACGACCTCGCCCTCTAACTCGTCTTGTCGGGACTTCCTCTTACTCTTCCTGTTCCTGTTCCTCTTCCTCCTCAGGCAACGTCAGGTCATCTGGGGCAATGTTGGAGTCGTCAGCATCCTCCTCAGGAGACAATTCTGGTGAAGAAGTGACCGGGCGTCGGCGTTGTGGGGCGCGGGAGGCTGCGGGAGGTTCAACAATGGGAGCCTCGGCCTCGGGAGTTGGGCTCCTTTTGCGGCGAGCCAAGGGCTTCTCCGCATCAAATAATGATCTGCGGTGTGTTGAGGGCTGTGGCACACTACTAATAGCACTTGAAGAGGCCCTTTGCTCATCCTGAAGGAGAGATGAAGCCGAGGGCTGTGGGTGACCCACGCGGCGTCCTGGGTCAAGACGTCGGAACAAAGGAATGCGGGTGGTTGCTAGACCACGGTCGGCGTCACTAGCACTGTCTTCCGCTTCCCTAGCCTTTTCTGCTGCTGCCCTGCGTGCTTGTTTAGCTGCACTTTTCACCAAAGATTGTTTATAAAAATATTTGCCCACTTTCAAGGGCATACGGGCAGGCAAAGGGGAAGGTCCTGGGCTAGGGCTAGGCCTAGGTTGACCTAGCAAAGATGGCGAGGGGGTAGGCCTAGGTTCTAGCACACTTGGAAGTTCAATAGCACCTTCCTGAAACACTTCCACATCAGGATCATCACTACTGTCTCCCCCCTCAAATAAATCAACATTATCGTCGTCTCCAAAGCCAACGAAATTGTCATCTTCGCTTGCACTTATAAATTGTTCTTTGTCCACCAAGCTTTCGCCACTGCTCTCTTCAATATCAAAAAGTTCTCGCTGTATAGCACTATCACTCAACAAACGCTTCACTTTCTTTCGTTGAGCTTTCTTCTCGGTTGCAACAGGCGTCGAAGTTGCGAGCGGGGTAGCAGTGGGGCGCGTGGGAATTCATTTTGTCACTATAACTCGCTATGGCGGCCACGTAGGAACTGATAACGGTAGTAGTTGAGGCTTGGTGGCGCTGCGATCGCCCTTGCAAAGTAAATTTTGGCCACGCGAATTTTAAAGCACGCTTTCAAGCACAGGGATTTTATAAGGACACCCAGGCTCCGGCCCATCTGCCGCACTGTCTTTTTAAAATGCTGCCCGGGCTGGAAGGGTTAAGGATGCGTCTGGAGGTGGAAACAGATAAATGGAGCTCCATTTGTTCCACTCTACCATAAATGCGTCCGGACCCCCCGCTGGAGTTAGACTCCGGCGTGTGAGGTACTGAGGTAGCCTGTGGCTTGCCTCTGATGCGAACAAGTCCACTTGTGGATTGTAGGGCTCCACAATCAACTTTTGAAAGATGTTTTGTCTGAGAGCCCATTCTACTTGAGTGCTCTGTCTCCGGGACAGAGCATCCGCCCATACATTCGCCACACTGGGCAGATATGTTGCGTGAAGATAAATCCCGAGCCATGCGGCTAGTCGAAATATCTTTTCCGACAACCCTTGTAACACTCGTGATCTCACTGACCCTTGCTTTTGAATGTATGTCACTGCAGTCAAATTGTCCATTTTGAAGGCTAGGGACTTTCCCACCTGGCTCGTGCCGTGCTCCTGTAAAAAGAATAGTGGGACTAGCAACTCCTTGGCATTGATATGAAGATGATTTGATGTTGACCATCGACCCTGACTCTGGTGGCCTAAGTTTGATTGTTAACCCCAACCCAGGGTTCCTGACGCGTCTGTATCTACCCAAACCGTCGGGGATGGAGCTGTCCAAGTCAAGGAGGAGTGAATAACTTCTGGCTTCGCCCAAGCTGCCAGGAGGTTGTGGATTAAGGTTGGAATTGTCCTCAGTGTTTCCGCCGGTGAAAGTGGAAAACACCTGTTTCCTTCCAAGATCATTCTTTTGACCTTCAGGCGACCTAACGGTACCATCAGTTGTATCCAGTTGAGTGAGCCTACCAGAGATTCCCAGATCTTCCTCGTTGTCGTCTGGGAGTGCAGAAATCGGAAGAGTTTCCTGCGAAATCTCTGACGATTGTCTACACTCTGACTCAGAGTTAGTAACTCGGTATCCCAGATAAGGCCCACCCATTGGATTTGTTTGGTGGAAATGAGAGATGACTTTGCTAAGTTTACCCTGAACCCTAAGGCTTCTACATGGTCTAATACTGGTTGAACATGGTGAAGGCACATTATCTTGGATTGGGCTACCACTAGCCAATCGTCTAGGTACCATAAAATCATGATTCCCTGTTTGAGCAATGGTAGCAATGCCTGTCAGACTAATTTTGTGAAAACTCTGGGTGCTAGATTTAACCCAAAGGGCATTCTTTGGAAGACAATCGTTTGATCCCTGTTACGGTCCACAGGAACCTCTGAAAGCGTTTGTTGATGGGGACATGCCAATAGGCGTCTTTTAGATCTATTGAGCACATCCAGCCCTGCGGCGGGAGTGACAACCTGATCTGATTCACTGTCAGCATCCTGA
This sequence comes from Lithodes maja, assembly GCA_037953745.1. NCBI lineage: Eukaryota > Metazoa > Arthropoda > Malacostraca > Decapoda > Lithodidae > Lithodes > Lithodes maja. Next base: position 84,526 of record JBAKBP010003424.1, read on the forward strand.
ATGACTGATTGTGAATATGGGTGTTGAGATATGAGATCGATCACCGGCCTCATCTGAGCACTGTCCCTTTTTGGCACCAAAAACAACCGGGATATGAACACTGACATTGACGTTAGGACTGGGGATTATGATCTGCTTTTGTACCATCTCTTTGATAATGGATCCCACCTTTAATGAAACTCGGTTGAATTCTGTGAGGAAACGTAAACGGGGTCGCCAGGACCACCGCCACGAGAGACCTTTGTGGACCACTGTCCTTGCCCGTGTTCGCCGGGGCCATGCTCGGAAATTATCTTGTAAGTTGCCAGTCATGTGACTGGTCTTGTCCGACAGAGCTTCTCTCGGATCCGTCTCGCCTTGCCTTGGCACTGGGAGTGAGAGAGCCCTGTGGTGTGTCTCAGTTATTGGAGGATGAATGTGACTCTGACTTTGGCTTGGGGGGTTGAGAGGTCTTGCTACCATTGTTGCTGGGTTTACCCCTGCATTGGCCCCGAAAGGCCCTCCCTCTACCCCTGAAGTTACCGCGCCCTCTAGGTGCTCCGGAATGCGCAGGGGTTGTGAAAGTCTTGGCTGACTGCTTGAACTGTGACGACTGACCACGAAAGGAACTTTTAGTTCTGAAATTTTGTTTAGCTGCCTGCTCACCTTTGGGTTTAGAAGTGGTGGCAGTTGTTTGGTCTAGAAGGAACGTTACTATCCTCCATACTTCTGGGGAGACTAAAGTAGCTGTAAAAATATAGGATAAGAGTAACCTTCTACCGATCTCTGCCGGAAGTTTCTTCACCAAATGCACTCTCAAATCTTGGCGCCCCCGTACCGCCTCAAAGAGAGCTGTCCGGATATCGCCAAGAAATTGAACTGAGTTTTGGAGGAGAAGACGTCTGGTCAGAGAAAGGGCCTTCTGAGACCCGGCGTCTGTAACCGACTCAGCCGTTCTAGCTAGAGAGGCTGCCAGTTGTAGGTTGAGTAGGTGTGGGGACGCCAGTCTCCAGACCTTCTGTCTTAGTTTATGATCTTTGTCAATCTGAGCCTGTGTGGGTGAACAAAAAGGTTCAGGTAGTTCGCACAAAGATAATTTTGGGCCCCCATAAAATCAAGTATATGTTGGGGAATTCCGTCCACCTTGCCTACTGGCATAGAAAACCAATGATTGTCTTCTGCTGGAAGTTGGTGACTACTTCTGTTGGTGATGGTGCTGGCAAACAGCTGGGCCTCAAGGCCCCAAGTAACCCAGTGCCCATGCTCCCCTCCCTTAATAATTATGAACTAATGAGGTCCCTTGAGAGTCCCTGAAAGGAATGGAATTTAGTTCTGGGGTCAAACCCTGCAACACTTTTAAGTCCTTCAATCCATCAGTTTTAGTCCAGTCCGAAAACAGTTTTCCGGCGGAAGTAGGAGGCAAGGCGGGGGATGATGTGTACACAAAATATTGAGGATTGAAAAAATGTGGGATGGCCTTAATAATGTTACGTCCTGGGATATATAAACACTGGGCTCTTTCTATTGGACTAGGTATGCGGCGACAAGCAACAACGGAAAACGCTAGATCCAACCCTTATCTATAAACCCAGGCAACAAACCACCCTAAACCGTCAAGAGTCCTGCCTGGACAACAAGGTATCCTATGACTCGGTTACAGGGTGCACACACTATAGACTGCTGATAGTCAAGCAGGCTATATAAAAGATCACACAATTAAGTTGACTTAAAGCTTCAAGGAAAAGATAGATAACGGAATTAAATTGCAGAAACAATTTAATAACAAACTAGAAGAAAGTACATTTAACGTTACGTTAATTAATACAACTAATCACCCCTGCGTGAAAGAAGGTGAAAGCAAACAGTCCTCAAAACATCGTACAGGTAGACAAGATGCAGGTTTCTAAACTGCATGCGGCTACTGTAGGATCTGATGCTTAGCAAAGAAAGTACGTTACGGATTTAGAGAACTCTTAACTCATAAGCAGGAATAAATACTAGTGATAGGCCATACAGTGTTTAATGGCATAGGTATAATTAAATAAAGGCAGCAACTCGCAGCATAACCACATACAGGTGTGCTTCTCACTCTTAGTCAGGCAAGCCTGCTCGGACAGAGTCTCTAAGCCACACCCTGACTCACAATGCTCACAACAACGGTAAACTGTGGCACAATAACAAGCATGCAGAAATAATAAACCCCTAGCTGTTAATCTGCCAGGTGGCAGAGGTCTAGCTGGAAGGATATAGGCTTCGGATACCCGGGCTGAGCCACCTGCTCTAGCCTAGGGACGTTCCCAAGTCTGTGCGCCAAATTACTCTAATTGAAAGGGTGCTTTCTTGAGAGACTCAGATCCCAAGTATCTGACTCTCTCCTGGCGACCCTAAAACAAAAGCAAGACGTGCTAGCGCAGTGCTGAGTGGACTAGGCAAGGGCCCTCACACAACACAACACTAGACACACAGGGACACAGACAAGAAAATGCCCCCAGACTCCCACAGGTATCCTAGTAAAGTCGTGCGGGTCCACAGGACTCGCACCAGCAGACTTTACTTAAAGGATCACAAAAAGCCTCCCCTCCGGTCTAGCCCCTGCTCACCTGCCACAAGAACACACTAGCAAGCATGAAACCACCAAATATGAGACAACAAAAAAGCTTCCTAGGTCTCATTAACAATTACATCTCTGCATAAAGCCCAAAATCCTATCTAATTATCTGAGAGCTCGTCGTTAATACAATAATAGATATAAGGTCTATCAAGGGGATGGGATAATTAAATAGATTGGTGAAGTAGTGGAAGGAAGGTATACAAAGTAAGAGAGAAAGTTTCTAAGTGGGGTTGAGAGGGATAGATATCAAGGGGGTCCGAAGGGTACGACAGTGAGGTGAGCTCTGAGTCTTGAATCTGTCTGGACCCCACCCTAGGCATGCGAAACACATCCCATGCTTGGCAACACTCAACACAGTTGCCGGGTCAAAATCCTCTACCCCTTGCGTGAGTCGAAACTAAGCCTAACGTTGCGATCAAATTGGCAAAATCAGGCTCGTCCCAAGCTAGACTCTCCGCGCGAAGCAACGTCCCCCAGCTGGTCTCTCTCTCTCTCCCGCTCGTCTCCTCCCACTCTCACCAGACTTACATCTTATATATTATAATGAAACAATCAACTATCGAGAATAAAATATACTAAGATGTGTTGGTTAAGAATAAGGGCAGCTTCAAGCTGTGAAACAACATAAGAATATCCCAGACATTAGTTACATTGTCGTAGGATATATACTAAGGAAAAGCCGGCCGGCCGGCTGCCGCCAGCCGGTTTCTAAACGGCTGGGCAGCCGACACTCGCGCATGCCCGCACGTGGCTACTACGCAGGAGCGTCACAATAACAACATCAAGTACCTCTCCCAAATGGTTCTTGGCCCCTAATTTCTTCTTTTCACTTCCCTCTATAACCCATTGTTCTGGGACAGGTAACTCGCCTGTAACCAAGGCGTGTGCGAGGTCGGGGCTTAGTGGGGTAAGTACTGACCAAGAAGTATCCGGTCCATACAAGAGTGGCATAGGGCCCTTTTTGTTGGGGATGGACTTGTCTAGTGGGGGAGCTAACAGACCCGAAAACAATTTCATGTTAGGTTGCAAGAGAGCAGAGGTGCCTGGAATCGAAGCCATAGGGCTGACAGTGGGGGGAGGGGGAGGAGAAGTTACTGTAACTTGAGGATGTACCACTACTTGCCCAAGAGGTCGCACTGCCGGGGTTACAGGTGTTGTGGTAGTTGTCTGTCTCTCACTCTTAATCTGTCTCATAAAATCAAATAGTTCTCGCAAGTGGTCCTTTGTTATATCAACCCCATTGTCTTGATCAGATTGGGGCGCGGGATGTGACGCCTTTGAGCCCTGCGTCCCCGATTGTTGAGAGACTGGTCTTTGGCTAGACCCCACATCCTCAGTATATCCCCCCTGTTGGTATATCTCGATAAGTGGCCCCTTCATTAGTGATCCCGTTGACCGGGTCGATGGGGCTGGTTGAGTTTCCCACCCAGGCTCATCGACCCGGGCATCGGTTTCATATGTATCTGATTGATAGGGATCCTCATGACCCGGGAGATTAAACACATATAAATCAGGGATCTCAGACATGAGGGATTCCTGAACAGGTGTATGCCGGTCTGGGGAGCTCTCCTGTTTCTGCCGGTGAGAAACTACACTGCCACTTCTTTCTTTCCCTAACACAGGTAAAGCGACAGGTTCCGGTGTAGGTTTATGGGGGATAGTAAATTGGTGGGAATAGCCTGAGACCGTACTAGATGTGTCTCGTGATTTCTCTCTTTTCGCTGAGGATTTCTGTCTTGATTTTGACGGTTCCTTAGCTGTCTTCCTACTTGATGAGGAGGACGTCTTATGCCGGCTCGTCTTTGGTTTGTCCCCGGCAGTTAATGCGGAGTCAAAGTTCGAGCGGGACCTCTTAGCCTCCTGGTCATCTGACGGGGGCTTTGTTTGTGGCAAGGGCGATCTTGACCTATCTCGCCGGCTGGTCGAAGCTAGTTCCTCCGGCGGATTTTTGTTCCGAGGTCTCTTTCGGTGGTGTGATGAAGAGTCTCCCGAAAAAGATCTCGGAAGGGGTGAGGTAGTCACTGGACTCTTTAATGAATCCTCAAGAGTTTGATCATCTAACTGGAGGGATTTATGAGCCATTGTCTTACAATACGTTACATATTCCAATTTAATATGTTGGAGAATAGCGTTACATTGACTATCTTCATCATTAATCAAGGCATTGCGGAGGGCTGAACATTTGGGACAAGATTTTGATAGCCATCGACCTCTCGAACGGTCTAGGAAAGTGACACACTTTACACAGAGTAAGTGCCCCATAACTGCTAATCTCTGACAGCCCAGAGCTGAACAGAAAAAGTAACTATTCTTTTCCATGATTACCTCCTCACCCCCACAGAGATATTAGACTTCCTAGGTGTCTCACTGTCGAACCTGTGTGAGAAGAAATTTCAAGAATCAATGCTCATAAGGACACGCTAGGCTGGACTAATTAATGTAAATATATAATCTCTATGTTAAAAGAATCAAGTTTGAGTAACTCTAAACAATCTTAATTCCCCTTACGTTAAACATTTCTCAAAAATGTAATTGAGTATTGTGTAGCCTATTACGTGCTACTAATTTGTAAAAAAGAATAAAGTTTGAATAACTCTTAAACAATCTTAATTCCCCTTACGTTAAACATTCCTCCGAAATGTAATTGAGTATTGTGTAGCCTATTATGTGCTACCAATTGATAAACTTCTTACCCGAGTGCAAAAACACTGACCTCATTCGTCTTGTGATACATGAATCAACCCCGGCGATCCTCGAGCGCTAACATAGATTTTTTATTCTAGATCCGGCGTATAAGTCGTCAATGATAAAGCAAAACAGTCGAACTGGGAGCTACAAGATCGAAAAGGGTGAGTTATTTCCCGGCTTCGCCGTGATTCGTGCGGCGATTGCTTCGCCGTGACTCGTGCGGTGATTGTGGTTCCCCACTTTTTAATATCGGCCGGCGTAATGTTCGTCTGTTTCAAGGCCAAAAGATGTTAATTGTGGGCGGCGTAAAACGTGATTACGAGGGGAGGCTTCGCCGTTATCCTTCTAAACTCGAATTATTGTTAGTGACATGCTGGCATTATATGCCTTAAATAACCCAAAACAAATTCATTTGCAAACTGTGCCAGTCGTGGAATATTGAATTTGTCTGTCTTAGGCCAGAAGAACGATATGTTGTTTGTTATTTTATTGGCGGCGGAAGACGTGATTACGAGGGGAGGCTTCGCCGTTGCCCTTCTAAATTTGAATTCCTTTTTTAGTAGCCTGCCGGGACCGCCGGAGTTATACTATATGTCTTAAATAACGCAACTTGAATTCATTGTAGACCCGTACGCGGCGGTGAATACTGAATTTTTTAATATATAGCTCTGAGTGTTTCCCGGCGGGGTAACCCACGGAACACACTGAGACACGTTGTTGTTTAATGTTTAGTCGCACTGAACCATAAAAAATCCCGCCGAAAGGGCGCCCTTCAGTATATATATAGGGATGAACAACGTGTACATACATGGCATGGTTATACATCATAAACAATCAATAATCAGTGATAACACCCCTTATGCAATCTAATGAGGCCAACTAGATGGGAGCCCTTGGTGATGATTTCGTCAATGGCTCAAACCTGCGATCCAGCGTCGACCCCGCTACCTGTAGAACACATGATGATACGATTGCAGAGTAGAATGGCTCCGTGCCGGATCCTTCAACTAAGTGAGAAAATCCAATGGTACTAGCTCCGAAGCATACTTGTTGCTCACCCTGAAGGGACAGAGCAACAGGCTCCAGTTCACCCTAAAAGAAGCCTCATGACTAATAAGTGAACTAATAGTGGGCTAGGATAAAGAAAAACAACACACTAGGGGCGACTTGCCTTATCACAACAAGAGCACCCCCTAATTAACACGAATGCTTAGACCCAGAAAATTGTCTCCAGGGCCCGTATTTAACACTCAGCCTACACCTAGTCGATAATCTAACCTAACTTCAGCACTGTCATGGACAAATGAGCAAGGACTCACTATATGATCAAGTAAAGTGACGAACGAGGTGCGGGCAGGAGTGTCGGGGACACCCGTCCTATCGATGCGGGCCCAAGGAGTATAAGAAGGAACGCTCGCGGTGAACAAGATGGAAGGCAGTACCCAAAAGCAGACGCCTGGAAAGCGCAAAGCTAGGTCAAGTTTAATTTTTATTTTTATTATTTATTTATTTTACTAGTTTTTTCTAGTAGTGGACCCACATCATAAGGACGAGTCGTGAGTGGTTATTAAGAGCGTTTCGCTCACGATGTAAGGCAATCGTATTTTGAGTTCTCCTTGGGCGGGAAGTTTGAACAGCAAGCTAGAGTTCAAAGATTGGCCATTACCTACGTAAGGTGCATCGTCAATAATGAAGGGGGCCACTAATAAATATAGTAGGTGTGCAGTTTTCGCATTACCAAAAAAATACAAAAATACAAAAATACAAAAAAATGCATAGGCCTACGCAACTCTGCGACCTAGAATTCTGCATGTAGTATTGAATCTCTTGGGTAAAATCGGTTTATATACAGTATATACAGTATAAATATATATATATATATATATATATATATATATATATATATATATATATATATAGAGAGAGAGAGAGAGAGATAGATAGATAGATAGATAGATAGATAGATATTGCAAATATACATAAGCTACTAAATGTTGTTTATACTCACAGCCGGACTTGAACCACCGACAGTCAGAACAAGTGCCCATGCTTTAATCCACTATACCACGGCGTGATAGAGGATACTTGTGTGCAGTGGATTAAAGAATGGACACTCGTCCTGACTGTTGGTGGTTAATGTCCGCCTGGGAGTATACATATCATTACATTTATAATCACATTGAATCTTAACCATTGGAATATTTATCTATTATAAGGTCAGCGTAACACTATTTTGTAGCATTTTTAATATGGTGTAATTCAAATTTAAAATATACTGTATATAAGAAAAAAATAGTGACCATAGTCTGTGACCTTCACCATTCACATTGACCTTTGAATAACAAAAACCCAAAATTTGGACAATCGTTGCATTGACCCAACCGAATTTGCCAGCAAAATTTTGTGACGATACGTAACCCGTTCGGTTTCATATCATACTGGATATTAAGACGATTTGATTTAGCTTATGAAGGGCCTCCATAAAATTAGCATGCTTTCAACTATTTTTAATTAACCCTTTTACTACCACAGATCCTTCATAAGCTCCACAAAATCGTCTAATTATAACTAGAATACAATAAAAAAGACTTCACCGGTACACAAAGGGTTAAACAGCCTATGAAGAGTTTAAAGAAAGTTAATAACGCTCTTCGTTTGTTCTTTGACCTTGACCTTTAACCTTAGGTATTATATATATGATTGAAATATATGTTATTTAAGTAAAGTGCAACTAACAGTCGTCAGCTGATCGAAAATTTAATATTTGTCTATGATTAAGGTTAACTTATGACCTTGGCCTGTGACCTTTATGTAGGATTATATTTTTGTTTGCTTTGATGTAACCTTAGAAAATAAATAAGAGTATCAAATTTCATTAAAGATCATCAGTTAGTTTCAGAGGTATTAAAGGAATAGTTGACCTTGACATTCATGATGTCTGAAAATTTAACATTTTAATTTGTCCTTTAAGGCACAACTGTCTCAACAAATGTGAAGTTTACATGAATAGTAAAGAAATTAGCATATTGACCTTATATTTCATGTTGACCTGTGACCTTGACCTAATAAATGGAATTAAGTTTATTTTTGTATGACCTTGGTCTAGGCATTCCGAATATGCATGATATATGTTATGCCCTGTTTTTCTACAGGTTTAACTTGGGTAATGTGAGTTCTAATTGACTGGGTATATAAGGCTGCATGCACAATACAAGATATGAGGAATAGAGAACACAAAAGAAACACACGGTAACACGACACACGATCACGTTTATTAATATACCACTGCTGAATACTCGTGCAAGACAATATGATAGAAATGAACAACACTAGCATAAGTGGATCTGGATGGAGCCTAGTCTCCCACTTCCAACGTTCAGGTATTAATCTTCTGATCACTGGCTTATTTAACAGGTTTATATACTGGAGACCATCAATGTTACTTATAGATTCATATTCACTGTTAGATTTATTACTGGTAGCTCTGGTGCACAAGTAATAGTTCACAGACTAGATTAGACACACGTATTTTAGAGCGCGGGAATTCTAGTAACCTCTGGGGGGTACTGATCTAAGTTTTATATTCTTATGGCAGAAATACGTAG
>JBAKBP010003424.1:93608-153705 GCA_037953745.1 Lithodes maja
GTGTCCTCCCGAGGTCCCGGGCTCCTTGGCCTGCGACGAGTGACAGAAAGCAATGATTCACTTTCACTAGGCCCAGGTATTGGTGATGCGACCTCAAAGACTTCTGCAGGAAGACATGTTGAAGGCGGGAGAGGTGGGGAGGACCGTGGGGAAAGTTGCGGGGACGTATGGCTGGGGCCGGCCGGGGTGGACGCCGCCGCGGGAGCCTCGAACAAAACTCTCTTACTTTTCTTAATTTTCTTAGTATATTTTCTACCTTTCCCCTTTTCGGCAGCAGTATGTCTCCTGTCGGGGGACCTAGGAGGCAAATAGGCCGAAAGTGGGGGGTCCTCAACCCTTGGGAATGGTGGGGGTGGTGGGGAAGAATGCGGGGCATCCGGGTCATCTTGGGTGGCGTGGGTAGATAAGGGAGACAATGGCGGTCGAGAAGGGTCACCACGCTGACCCTCACTCACAGCCTCATCCTCACTCACAGCCTCATCCTCACCAAGTATTTTTGCTTGTTCCCTAGCTGCCGCGGCCGCCTTCTCAAGTACTTTTTTCTTGTAGAAATGTAGCTTGAAAGGCGATTTACCTGGGGAAGGGCTTGGAGTCGTGTCACTTATGCGAAATTTGGTGAGTGACCTTGAACTCTCCCACTCACTCACTCTCTCAAGTTCACTATCTTTAGGTAAACCAGCTACCTCAACAACTGGTACATTACCTTCATCACTCTCATCACTGTCAAATTCTCTCTCAAATCCCAGGAATTGTTCTTTATCACTCTCATGGCCATAATCACTCGACTTATAATTACTGGAGTGGTCACTCACTTCTTCATCAATCTTATGCTTGGCATCAGCTTTCTCATAAAGTCTCAAAGTCGTCTCAATACCTCCGGGAGATAACACATTTAGGCGATGGCGTCGGGGGAAGGCACGACGCACTAGCAAGGGCGTCGTAGGAAGCCCGCTGTCGGACACGGCGGAATCACTATTTGGTGTACTGTCCATGATGGCGTCGGGGTAGATACTGTTGTTGTGGCGTCGTTTACGCCGGGTGGCGCCACCTACCGTCCCATGATACCAAAATGTACGCGCGGCTTTCGAAAAGCAAGCATGCAATCAAGTGGCGTATAAGAGACCATCCGGGTTGCGCGGGCCGAGGTTGATATGGGCGTATAAGAGCTCATCCGGGTTGGAGGGGTTAATGTTGAGAGCAATATTAGTGTTAGACGAATCCCTTGCCTTGTTGCTGTAGCCTGTTGTTTTTAGGTGCCTCCATAGTTTCTTTGGGTAATTCTGATATTCCTCTGCCTTATTGTGGAAATAATTAGTTTTCGCTGATTTGATTTTTCTACTTAGTTTATTCCTGGCCCTGTTGAACTCCTGTTTCAGACCTTGATCCTGTCTATGTTTCACTAGCCTTTTTAACAGATTGTCTCTGTGTTCCAGATGGTGTAGTATGTCATTGTTGATCCATGGGTCTGACCTTACTTTAATTCGTATGTCTTTCAGAGGAGCTATTTCGTCTAGGATGTTTGTGATGATGGTTCTGAAGCCAACCCATGCGTCATTAATGTTTGTACTTCCAAACACTGGAGACCAGTCTGTATTCCATAAAATGTCCAGAAATGTTTCTTTGTTGTAGTTTCTGAGTGACCTTATTTTGATAACCTTGTGATTCTCTTGGGTAATTTTTGTGGTTTTCCGTGTGCAATATGTGACGAAGTGATCACTTATCCCAGTCTGTATAACCCCTGATTGGGATATTTTGTCCTCTCTGTTACAGTTTATGTGGTCTAATATTGTGGCAGTGTTCTCAGAGATACGTGTGGGGGTTGTGATGAGTTGTTTGTGATTGTGCATTGTCAGTATGTGCCTATATTCTCGTACAAGCCTATTATTTCGTTGTTTGTAACACAGGTTAAAATCCCCTAGTATAATGGATTCATTCCGAGAGTCTAGCGATGACAAAGTTCATTCAAATTTGGTCAAGAATTGTGTGTCGTCTGGTGGCCTATAGCACACCCCAATTGTGATGGGTCTTGTCCTCGGCAGGTGTAGGTCGATCCACAGAGCTTCGTGATTTTCTACATGGAGGTCGGTCCTAGTTGTGTGTGTGAGGTTCTTTTTTACATACAGACATACTCCTCCCCCTTGCCTATTGCGATCATTCCTAACCATGTTGAAACCTTGAATCTTTATTTCACCATCGTTTATACTTGAATCCAGCCAGGTTTCGTGATTGCAATTATTGAAGCTTTGGCCTTATTAGCTTACAAGTTTATTTATGACAATTTACTGTATGGTACATTGATCTGGCGTTAATGTGGATAAGATGGAGCCCTTTGTTGGTGAACACTCTGTATTCATCTTTGATTTTGAATGTGTCCTGGCTGGATTCTGAGTTGTTAATACTAATTGGTTCATTTACATTAATATTCGGTAATGAATGCAAGGCACACCTGTTGCATAGGAATTCCCGTTCTTCACTCGCACACGCCTTGGTTACAGGTGAGTTACCTGTCCCAGAACAATGGGTTATAGAGGGAAGTGAAAAGAAGAAATTAAGGGCCAAGAACCATTTGGGAGAGGTACTTGATGTTGTTATTAAGGCCATCCCACATTTTTTCAATCCTCAATAGTTTGTGTACACATCATCCCCCGCCTTGCCTCCTACTTCCGCCGGAAAACTTTTTTCGGACTGGACTAAAACTGATGGATTGAATGACTTAAAAGTGTTGCAGGGTTTGACCCCAGAACTAAATTCCATTCCTTTCAGGGACTCTCAAGGGACCTCATTAGTTCATATTATGGGAGGGGAGCATGGGCACTGGCCGGGTTACTTGGGGCCTTGAGGCCCAGCTGTTTGCCAGCACCATCACCAACAGAAGTAGTCACTGGTGATGGGCTGGTCTATCAGAGTGAGAATTGAGCGATCTCTGCCATACCCATAACTTACTCTGACTGTTCCTTTTACTTATATATTTTCTAGATCTCAAGTGACGGCGTCTCTTCCGTGGATTGACCTCCCAATCTACCAAGATTGGAAGCCAAAGCGATCACATTTTTCCTTTGCCCCCTCAACTTTCTCTTCATAATTGCTGAGGGGCACAGGGCCCTGGGTGGGGCTTTGGTTTCCCGGGCGTTTCGTCACCCTCCTCAGCTTCCCGCCATGGAGTGGCTTCGGTCACCCAGGCTTTATTGTGGTCGGCAGGGAGGGTTCTGTGGGGGCGCTCGGTTACGGCCTTGGCCTTGCTTGGGGCTGTTCGGCCAGGCAGCTTGGGGAACAACAACAACAACAACAGAAGTAGTCACCAAATTCCAGCAGAAGACAATCATTGGTTTTCTATGCCAGTACAGCGTTGCCAGTCGTACGATAATGATCGTACAAATACTGTACAATAATTTGACCATTTGTACAATGTACAATACCAGGTGTACAATAATGCGATAATTCAGGAATTTGTACAATAATTCAGTGCCTATATACAATAATTTGAAAATTGTTGAACAAATGGTAAAACAAATATAGAAAAATTGTATCACTCTCCATTTTCGGGACCTATTTAAGTTGAAATCAACATAAACACCGATTTCCACAATATTTATATAACCAGTCATAACACCTGTAGGCTATTCATACATACAGTAGACAAAGGACACACCTACTGTACATACATACAACCTTGTATAAACTATCTCTGCAATAAGTAAACTACACTCTTACTGTATATATTTATATAAATGAAAAATTCATAAGAATGTCTCGGACTATCCCTCCAATATTGTGACGATTTGCCCCCCTTTATGATACATTTTTGGGGCGTTCTGGAGGCCAAGTCTATGTAGGCTAGTCCTAGAGTTTACTCCCACAGCATATTTGATTTTAATAAACTTTACAGAAATTTTGCTACTACTATTAGTGCACACTAATTTGTTTCCCTACCATTCAAATTTTAGAATTGAAATAACTGTGTTATTGTGTTTTTCATTTAAGCTTTGATAACTAGTTCTAGAAATAGATCTGTATAGGTGAAATCCATGATACTGTATGATGAAAACTTTGTACGATAATATTGATGCAAATACGATAATTTTGACATATTTGGTACGATATTTTAGCCATATTTTATTAACCCTGCGCATTCCGGAGCACCTAGAGGGCGCGGTAACTTCAGGGGTAGAGGGAGGGGCTTTCGGGGCCAATACAAGGGTAAACCCAGCAACAATGGTAGCAAGACCTCTCAAGTTCTCAACCCCCCAAGCCAAAGTCAGAGTCACATTCATCCTCCAATAACTGAGACACACCACAGGGCTCTCTCACTCCCAGTGCCAAGGCAAGGCGAGACGGATCCGAGAGAAGCTCTGTCGGACAAGACCAGTCACATGACTGGCAACTTCCGAGATCATTTCTGAGCATGGCCCCGGTGAACATGGGCAAGGACAGTGGTCCGCAAAGGTCTCTCGTGGCGGTGGTCCCGGCGACCCCGTTTACGTTTTCCCACAGAATTCAATCGAGTTTCATTAGAGGTGGGATCCATTATCAAAGAGATGGCACAAAAGCAGATCATAATCCCCAGTCCTACGTCAATGCCAGTGTTCATATCCCGGTTGTTTTTGGTGCCAAAAAGGGACAGTGTTCAGATGAGGCCGGTGATCGACCTCTCATATCTCAACACCCATATTCACAATTAGTCATTCAGGATGCTGACAGTGAATCAGATCAGGTTGTCACTCCCGCCGCAGGGCTGGATGTGCTCAATAGATCTAAAAGATGCCTATTGGCATGTCCCCGTCAACAAATGCTTTCAGAGGTTCCTAGCCTTACGCAACGGGGATCAAACGTTTGTCTTCCAAAGAATGCCCTTTGGGTTAAATCTAGCACCCAGAGTTTTCACAAAATTAGTCCGACAGGCATTGCTACCATTGCTCAAACAGGGAATCATGATTTTATGGTACCTAGATGATTGATTAGTGGTAGCCCAATCCAAGATAATGTGCCTTCACCATGTTCAACTAGTATTAGACCATGTAGAAGCCTTAGGGTTCAGGGTAAACTTAGCAAAGTCATCTCTCATTCCCACCAAACAAATCCAATGGGTGGGCCTTATCTGGGATACCGAGTTACTAACTCTGAGTCAGAGTGTAGACAATCGTCAGCATATGAAGTCAAACCAACTTTTCAGTGGGAGACAGTTCGGATTCTTGCCGGGGAGGTCGACGGTACTACAGCTAATTAAGGTGGTAGATGATTGGATGCAAATTCTAGAAGATGGTGATGTAATAGACGTGGTATATTGCGATTTTATGAAGGCCTTCGATAAGGTCCCACATAAAAGGTTAATAGAGGAAGTTAGAAGCTATAATATAGGGGAGAAATGTGTGAAATGGATAGAAGCCTTCCTGAAAGATCGGAGACAGAGGGTACTGGTGAATGGAATAGGCTCGGGGTGGAGGACAAGTGGGGTACCTCAGGGATCTGTGTTGGGACCACTGCTGTTCGTTATATTTATCAACGACTTGCCTGAAGTTATAACTAATGGAAGTGAGGTATACCTGTATGTGGATGACACTAAGCTGTATAGAAGAGTGAGGAGTAAGGAAGATGTGGGATTGCTTCAAGGGGATGTGGAGGGCATGAAGGGATGGTCTGAGCATTGGTTAATGCCTTTTCATCCAAAAAAATGCAAGTACATGGGGATTGGGACAAGCAAGATAGACAAGGTAGGATACAGTATGTATGAAGCGATGGAGGAAGTGAATGCAGAAAAGGATATAAGAGTAGTGATAGACAATAAGTTAAATTTCTCAGAACATTTAGCGGAAAAGATAAACAAAGCCAATAGAATTGTAGGGCTGATAAGGAGGACATTTGTGTCACTTGACGAAGAAATCTTCAGGAATCTATACAGCGCTGGTTAGGCTGCACCTGGAATATGCGAACCAGGTGTGGGCTCCATATATGGTAAAGGATATAGAAGCAGTGGAGAAAGTGCAGAGGAGAGCTAGCAAGCTGGTACCAACGTTGAACGCGGGCTATGAGCAGAGGTTGAGGACACTGGGGCTTCCGACACTGGCATATAGGATAAAGAGAGGGGATATGATAGAGACTTTTAAGATTGTGTCAGGAAAGTACGATGAGGATGTGTGTGAAGGTATCTTCTTGATGCGAGAGGGAACAAGAACGAGAGGACACTCTAAGAAAATTTACAATGAAAGAAATAGGCTTGAGAAGGCAAAGAACTCATTTTGTGATAGTGGTAAATGAGTGGAACGCACTGCCCCAGTATGTAGTCGATTCCGAATCAATAAGGGAGTTTGAAAGTAATCTTGATAAAGCATGTGGAAGACAAGATTTGAAGTTTGATTATAAAGCAAAAATACAGAATAGTAAAAATGTTGCGTCTGCTACCGCCGCCGCCAACACCGTGAACGACCGCAGCAGTGCAAGTACTGGTACTGAGCTGGATACACAGGCCTAGTTTGCCTTTTTCCAGAGGATCTACTGTAAGAAACTGTAAGCCAGAGATTTCGCAGGAAACTTCCGATTTCTGCACTCTCAGACGACAACGAGGAAGATCTGGGAATCTTTGGTAGGCTCACTCAACTGGATACAACTGACGGTACCGTTAGGTTGCCTGAAGGTCAAAAGAATTATCTTGGAAGGAAACAGGTGTTTTCCACTTTCACCAGCGGAAACACTGAGGACAATTCCAACCTTAATCCACAACCTCCTGGCGGCTTGGGCGAAGCCAGAAGTTATTCACTCCTCCTTGACTTGGACAGCTCCACCCCCGACGGTTTGGGTAGATACAGATGCGTCAGGAACCCTGGGTTGGGGTTACCAATCGAACTTAGGCTACCAGAGTCAGGGTCGATAGTCAACATCAAATCATCTTCATATCAATGTCAAGGATAGTTGCTAGTCCCACTATTCTTTTTACAGGAGCACGGCACGAGCCAGACGGGAAAGTCCCTAGCCTTCAGAATGGACAATTTGACTGCAGTGACATGCATTCAAAAGCAAGGGTCAGTGAGATCACGAGTGTTACAAGGGTTGTCGGAAAAGATATTTCGACTAGCCGCGAGGCTCGGGATTTATCTTCACGCAACATATCTGCCCGGCGTGGCGTATGTATGGGCGGATGCTCTGTCCCGGAGACAGAGCACTCCAGTAGAATGGGCTCTCAGACAAAATATCTTTCAAAAGTTGATTGCGGAGCCCTACCATCCACAAGTGGACTTGTTCGCGTCAGAGGCAAGCCACAGGGTACCTCAGTACCTCACACGCCGGAGTCTAACTCCAGCGGGGGGTCCGGACGCATTTATGGTAGAGTGGAACAAATGGAGCTCCATTTATCTGTTTCCACCTCCAGACGCATCCTTAATGTGCAAAGTATAGTTCAAAAACTACGGGATTATCGGGTCATGGTCATGGTCTCGATGATCGCGCCCTTGTGGCTGGCTCAAGTGTGGTACAACCAGTTGAAGATGTGGTGCGAGAACCCGGTGTCGCTCCCGATCTCGTATTTCCACTTACAGACAATTGGAAACCTCAAGACCTCGCTGACTTTCGCCTTGTGGATATTCAGAAGGCCAAGTGGCTAGGCCAGTTTGGGGAAACCGTGACTCACAAGTTGATTAGTCAGTATGCTCCATCAACCCAATGGCAGTACCAATCACACTGGAAATCATTTACTACATGGATTGTAGAAACTGGTCAACGACAGTACTCAGTGGCTCTGGTGTTTAAGTATTTAAATTACCTATTCGATGTTCAAAAGTTGTCAGTTGTCACATTAAGGAATCACCTCACAGCAATTAGGACACCATTTTTAGATTTAACTGGTCTGGCTGTACCGGAGGCGGAAGAAAAGGGTTTCATGAGGTCATGCTTCAAGCTTCGCCCTCCTCCTCGTCAACTCACACCCACCTGGTCTCTTGATCGAGCCCTTGAGATGCTTCAGTCCCGTAAATATTGCAAAGATCCTCCCTTTGACCTAATACTTAAAAAGGCAATTTTTCTAATGGCACTGGCTACGGGTGACAGGGTGTCTGAGTTGGCGGCGATGAGTTC
Organism: Lithodes maja; assembly: GCA_037953745.1. NCBI lineage: Eukaryota > Metazoa > Arthropoda > Malacostraca > Decapoda > Lithodidae > Lithodes > Lithodes maja. The sequence continues at coordinate 101,670 of JBAKBP010003424.1, forward strand.
GGAGCCAAACTGTCTAAGATTTACAAGGCGCAACATGGGTGTACATATTGCTCCTGCTAACTTCATTGCTAAGAATGAACATTCTAATCATGTATTTACAGAGTTCGAAATTCCGGCTCTGAAACAGGGTGACAGGCACCATTTACTGTGTCCAGTGCAGTCACTTAGGTTATTTATGCGGGCTTCCCGGCCATCACAGGTGGGAGCCCTCTGGGTTTCACGGACAGGTGTTCGATTACAAAAACGCCGGCTAGCTGCGTTATTAGTGGAAGTCATTCGAGAGAGTAATCCGGGCGTGTTGGCAAGATCACACGATATCCGTAAATGGGCGGCATCACTTCGATTCCTCCATAATTACTCTCTAGAAGATATTCAGCAGACCCAATTGTGGTCATCAAATCATACCTTTCTCACACGTTACCTGTCCGTCAATCTCTTGAAACCTTCTCGTACATGTGTAGCATTAACCCGTCCAGCCCCGGCTAGTTTTGTAATGTTTGTTCACCAGAACCCGGCCGGTTTTCAAAAAATGGTTTTATTCCAGAAACAATAGCGAATGGGTTAGGAATGAAGGAAAAACCACGAAAAACCGCTCAAAAAGCTTAAAGAATGGTCCTACAGAGCCCCCGAAAACGTATTTTACAAGAGTAAAAAATTGAAGGCAATTACCCCAAAAAACCAGGTTATTGCGCGCTCACGCGCACGCACGTGGACTTTGAGAGTTTTCAACCATCGGCACGGTTGCGTGGGATACGTACACAGTTCCCATACAAATCTGAGCCCTCTTGCGTGGCTACACCTGAGGTTACGGTCGGCGCAATTAGGGGCAATTAGGGTGACGCGCCAGGCGCGTCTCTGGGGCTGTGCGTTACATACATCGCCGACGCGCCAGGCGCGTCGCTGGGGCTGTACGGGTTAAGGCAGAAAGTCTAGTCCTAAGCTGATTTTGTGATGTAAGAAAGGGGGGGAGAGTATCCTAGCTAAGGACTCTACCTGCCTCTGAAGTGAGACAAAATGTAGAGTACCCTCCAGCCCTGGCTATGTATTATATATATATTCCTCGAAACCCGGGTGTTTTGGCCGAAAAACATCTAGGCTAGGCTACCGTATATTCGTTAATCAGACTGCTTCCCGCATTCCCGCGCATCCCCAAGCGTAGCTGTGTTATTTACCTGTAGAATGGCATTAAGTAGAGCTCTCTAAGTCAACTGGTTGAGTTGTGATGATGATTTCATTGGAGATAACTTTATGGCCAAAACAGCCACTTTACACCACTTTTCGATACTTAACAACAACATACAGGCACACACGAACAAGCGACGCTCTCCTTCTTGTGGCCGGAGATGCGGGGCGTCGGTCCAGCCGGCTGTTGTTTACATGCGTCGGACCGACGCCTCGCACACCAAGCTCACAGGCTTTGACCTCATGGGTGTTTAAGAGCCCTTCCGGGCAGCTCGTGTATGCTTTTTTATGGGCGTTCAAGAGCCCTTCCGGGAACAGAGGGTTAAGGTCATGTGATAACCGTTCCCTAGGCTAAAGTAAGCCTACTCAGGAACATTGATTAATTTTTATATGAAACACTATGGATGCAATAGGGTTTCCAATATACTCAATAATCTCAGGGATTAGATCTAGAGTAAGAGTACAAATATTTTGGTAATACAGTACCTAAGGCCATGAATATGTAGGCCTACATATTAATAAATTTGGGTGATAATGAATGTTTCATTTACCTGGAATATATAAACTAAATGAATAGTTTATTCTTGTGTTACACCAACTGTTCTATGAAACTTAAAGGTGCTAACACCACAGGCTTCCTTTAAGAAATGCCACCTGTAACCTTTTATATTTTCTTTGATATTAAACTGACCTGATTAGTACATGTTCCTTGGACCTTACCTGGTTTATTAGTTGTATGCAATGTTTATGATGAATGTCTCCCTCCAGTCTTGAGAATTCAGGCACATCGTCAATGATGAAGGGGTCACTAATAAATTATAGGTTTGAGTCCCGAAGGGAAGAAGGCAAACCTAATATTTAGTAGTGGCCCCGGAATCATTGACGATTTTGGCCCTCCCTTCCGTCCCCTTCCCATTCATCTGCTACATTTTTGAGAGCCTCGATATGTCAGATTAAGGAGGAACGCTCGCGGTGAACAAGATGGCGAGCGGTACCCAAGAGCAGACGCCTGGGAAGCGCAAAGCTAGGTCAAGTTTATTTTTTATTTTTATTATTTATTTATTTTACTAGTTTTTTCTAGTAGTGGACCCACATCATAAGGACGAGTCCGTGAGTGGTTATTAACCTAAGAAGTGCGCATGGGGGGTATGAGACACCACACTCCTGTGCTGACGTATTTGAGCTGTTCCCATCACTAACATCGTTATTTTACCATAAATAGCATTAATACTTATCCATGAATGCTAGCCGAGAAGCAAGAGAGAGTTGAAAGATGGAGGGAGTACTTCAGTGAGTTGCTAAATGAAAGGAATGAAGAGCCAGCAAACATAGCTGGATATGGTATGGGAGGGAGAAGAAGAGAAGTAGTGGAGGAGGAGGTGGGGATCAGGAGGTCAGAAGTGTGGTGTTACGACCGGGCACTCGGGTACACTAGGGCTCTTACACAGGACTCGAGTATGGCTCGCTGCCACAACGGAAACACACGATCCCAACCCCAGAGTACTGCCAGCCGAACAAAAAAACGCCACTACCCTCCAGAGTTCTATCTGCTATAACGGGGTATACAAGAACTCGGTACTAGCGTTTCACACAACAGACTAATAACAAGACGGGAGTTATCTAGTCTGGTCAACAATCAAACAAAGAAGAAAGTACTACAACACTAAAGAATAGTGTTGGCCGAAGCCGAAGTAATCCACCCTTGAACTAAGAACTTAAGAAGTCCTCCACCCTCTACTTCGGATCGGCACTATTACGTTACGTTAAACAATAGTCCTCGAGCATCAAGCAAGGAATCTTCTGATAAGTTAGATGCTTCTCGAATACTCATAAGAAGTAAGTATCGGATTTTGAACAGCAATTTAATGAATAACTCACTGGTAATTAAAGGCTTTAAATTGACATAAGAAGAATTATAAGAATAAACAATAGGATATGGCAAACATTAAGAAGAAGTACTCCGACAATGCACTGGCAATAGCCTACTAAGATTGTGCTCGTGGGCCACTAATCTCTGAAGTAGCTAAGCGTGCCACACATGAAATCAATAGTGCTTAAACAATAATATACATAAGGAGAAGCTTCAATACTATACTGTATCTGCTGGTCGAGCAAAGTCTAGCTGGGATATCTAAGGTTAAGAGACAATGGCTGAGCAAGCGGCTCGTAGCCTAGCGAGGTCCTTAAGACTGTGCGGCCAAATTACGGTAATTGACGGGATGCTCTCTTGAGAGATCCAGATCACTAGTATCTGGTTCTCTCCTGGCGATCCTCTCAAAGTCAAGCAAATGAGATAGCACAGTGTTGGGTGGCACAGGCAAAAGCCCTCACTCGCAACACAGTGCTAAACTCCCACGGTACACAATCAAAAAGACCCCCTAGGCTTCCCACGTCTCCGTTGCAATTGTGCTGGTTCAACCAACCTAGCACTCATAGGAAATCACAACTCGAGGAACCCTATCCCAGTCTAGCATTGCCTAAACCAGCAGAAAACAGGAACATGAATAATCGCACACAGGGAAATACATATACGAGTGCAACAAACATCAATCAATCCTATTCTAGTTAACCCTTCCAAAAATAGGCTATCTAACAGGCACTTATCTCGTGAGAACTCAAGCGATAATACTTTGGCTGACTAAATCTGCACCAAAGGGATCATTGGTTAAAAAGGGACGAGAAGAGAAGAAAATAGGCTGTTCAGAGAGTAGAGAAAGTTCACATCAGTCGGAAGAATATCGATAGTTGCAAGGGATATGAGAGGTCGCTTTGCCTGATGAGTTCTGAAGCATGGTGGCAAAAACCTCTCTTTTTATACTCGGCCCTCTAGCGGCATATCTCAAACTACTTAAGGACCGCCCACTGGCAATCATGACGTCATATACTCTCTCAATCTGGGATCGACAAAGAACTTCCCACGCGCTGAAAGGGAGGAAGGGAGGAGGGAGTGAGGGAGTGAGGCCTACACACCTCGTGGCGCGCTCACCGGCCGGCGCCACATAACTCTCTCTCTCATCATCATATATAAGTCCCACACACAATACATATATACAATGATATAAAATAGAACTCGTTGACTTAGAAGAAAACAAAATACATAATTATAATACTTATAGTACAACGGTTCACATAAACTGAGTTAGGAAACTCTACACAGACTACAGCCAAAGTTCCTGCCCTGACGATCCTAGCGAGAGTGGGGCCTGACTGGGCGTTCTGTACAGCATGCTCATACTCGACATGCGTCACAGTGGGAAGCCATGAAAAGAGTGAAGTTGGAACAGATGGAGTGAGTGGGGAAATGTTGAGGTATGGTGGTGAGATAGTGATAGAATGGGTATGAAAAATGTGCAAACTAGCATGGGAGAAGGGGAGTGCACCCGATGACTGGAAGACTGGCATAATAGTCCCCCTATATAAGGGCAAAGGGGAAAGAGGAGTGTGTGGTAACCACCGAGGAATATGTCTTCTAAGCGTAGTAGGGAAGGTATACAGTAGGGTAGTGATTGAGAGAGAGAGTGAGAATGGAGAAATGGATAGGCGACGAGCAGGGAGGTTTTAGGAAGGGAAGAGGATGTGTAGATCAGATTTTTACCCTGAATTGTGTTGTGGAGAAGTATCTGGAGAAGAAACAAAAGGTGTATGTTGCCTTTATGGACTTGGAGAAGGCCTATGACAGAGTGGATAGAGAAGGTTTGTGGAAAGTACTTAGAATATACGGAGTAGAGGGCAAGTTGCTGAAAGCAGTGAAGAGCATGTATGAGGGTGCAAAGGCGGCAGTACGTGTGGAGAGTGAGCAGAGCGAGTTCTTTGACCTGAATGTTGGTTTGAAACAGGGGTGTGTGATGTCCCCGTGGTTGTTTACTGTATATATGGATGGAGTTATGAAAGAAATACTATCAAGAGCAGTGGATGTTGGTGTATCGCTGAAAAGGGAGGGAATTGAGTGGAAGCTACCTATACTGCTGTTTGCGGATGATACAGTTCTGATGAGTGATAATGAATGGGAGTTGCAGGGTCTGGTAAATGAGTTTGGAACAGTGTGCGAAAAACGGAATTTGAAGGTAAATACGGGGAAGAGCAAGGTTATGGTCTTCGAAAGGGGTGAAGTCACAGAGTGTGAGGTGAAGCTGAACGGTCAGGCTATGGAGATCGTCAACTCTTTTAAGTATCTGGGCAGTGTGTTGAGTAAAGATGGGACTATGGATGAAGAGGTGCGGGAGAGGGTACAACAGGGGAAGAGGGTTGTAGGAACGCTAAAAGCAGTAACAAGAAATAGGGTGGTCAGTATGGAAGTGAAGAAGTCCTTGCATGACAGTGTGGTAATCCCGACACTGACTTACGGAAGCGAAGCATGGACGTTGGTTGAGAGACTCAGACCAAGAGTGAGAGCAGTGGAAATGAATTACTTAAGGAGTGCGTGCGGAGTTACATGGAGGGATAGACAGACTAATGAGGAAGTAAGAAGGAGGTGTGGTGTGTAGGTAGATGTGCTGGAAAGTGTGAAAAGGAACAACTTGAGATGGTTCGGCCATATGGAACGTATGGAAAGCGAGAGAATGACTAAGAGGGTGTATGAGAGCGAGGTGGAGGGACAGAGGGGGAGAGGTAGACCGAATATGAGGTGGAAGGATGGAGTGAGGAACTACATGAACGAAGGCGGTGCTGGTTGGGAGGAGGGGCGTCGACTGACTGGGGACAGAGGTGCATGGGGGCGGTTCGTTCGTGGCCACCCCTTCGGGGATCACGGCGTCGGGCAATAGATAGATAGATAGACTTATCCATATGCGCCTACTATAGGTTGATTATAAAGGTATTAACTTGTTACAACAATAAAACAAGTGGAAACAGCGTTTGGATGGTCAAAATCGGCGATACAGGCCGGGAGTTACATAATGTATGGCTGAGGCAACCTCCCACCCCACCACTCTTTCCCAAGTCTGGAGAGAGACTGTCGATCGATACTCTCTCTCTCTCTCTTCCACTCGCTTGGTAACAGTGATGACAGTGCCCTGCTTGCAACTCGCTAATGTTAGCACAAAAATATACTACAGAATAAGGGAATAACAGGGAAAATAGGTGATAACTGAAAGTGGGGGAGGTGGAAGAGTGATATTTGGCATGGCCCAGGGGCAACCAAAAAAAAAAAAAAAATGGGGGTGTTTTAAATGGATTTTTTTTCCCCCTTACTCTTAACCCTCCGACCCCGGCTATATAATATATAAATATTCCTCGAAATCCGGGTGTTTTGGCCGAAAAACGTCTAGGCTAGGCTACCGTATATTCGTTAATCAGACTGCTTCCCGCATTCCCGCGCATCCCCAAGCGTAGCTGTGTTATTTACCTGTAAAATGGCCTTAAGTAGAGCTCTCTAAGTCAACTGGGTGAGCTGTGATGATGATTTCATTGGAGATAACTTTATGGCCAAACCAGCCACTTTACACCACTTTTCGATACTGAACAACAACATACAGGCACACACGAACAAGCGACGCTCTCCTTCTTGTGGCCGGAGATGCGGAGCGTCGGTCCAGCCGGCTGTTGTTTACATGCGTCGGACCGACGCCTCGCACACGAAGCTCACAGGCTTTCAAGCAATGGTACAATGTAGTACCACCCGGGTTCCTGGGGCCAAAAAAAAATGGTACACGTGTGTACCAACCGGGTTTGAAGGGTTAACCTAACAAGTGCGCATGGGGGTAATTGAAAACCTCCCCCTGTGCTGACGTATTTGAGGTGTTTCCGTCACTAAAATATTCATTGTACCATTAATAGCATTAATAATTATCCATATGCGCCTATTATGGGTTGATTATAAAGGTATTAACCTGAAACAACAATAAAACGAGTGAAAACAGCGTTTGGATGGTCAAAATCGGAGATATAGCCCGCGAGTTGTATAATGTATGGGTGAGGCAAACTGCTTTCCCGCCAATTTCCCCCAAGGCCACTGAGACACAGTCGATCGATACTCTCTCTCTCTCTCTTGCACTCGCTTGCCATCAGTGATGACAACACCCTGCTTGCAACTCGCTAATGTTAGCACGAAAATATACCTCAGAATAAGGGAATAATAGGGAAAATAGGTGATAACTGAAGGAGAGGAGGGAAGGAGGGGAGGTAGAGGACTGAGATTTTGCATGGCCCAGGGGCCAAAAAAAAAATAAAAAATAAATTTTTTTTTTTTTTTTTTTTTTTTTTTTCTATGTCAAAAGTTGATTTTTTATTTTACTTACTCTCAAGAGTCTTCCCGCAGTCCGCCGGGGGAACTCTTAAGAGTCTCCCCGCAGCTCCCGGGTTAAGAGTCTTCCCGCAGTCCGCCGGGGGAACTCTTAAGAGTCTTCCCGCAGTTCCCGGGTTAAGAGCATTTCGCTCACGATGTAAGGCAATCGTATTTTGAGTTCTCCTTGGGCGGGAAGTTTGAACAGCAAGCTAGAGTTCAAAGATTGGCCATTACCTACGTAAGGTGCATCGTCAATGATTCCGGGGCCACTACTAAATATTAGGTTTTCCTTCTTCCCTTCGGGACTCAAACCTATAATTTATGGTGCCCATGATATATTATATTGGCATGTAACCTACTGGTCACCAATGAATAGTACACACCCTATAACCTATGCACACCCACACAGGATGTACGTATAGTGCGTATTTATAATGTAAACAAGGGAAACACTCGCTCTCTCCGCCACGAACATAATGTTGGGCGAGTTCTGAAGTACTGCCAATGTTTATAGCCCAGGAGCAAGGCGAAAAGGTAGCCAACATTTTTAAATAGTCTCATACTTTCCATTTTGTGAACCCAGAGTTGTATAGAAGTGTAATTTGTGAACCCAGAGTTGTATAGAAGTGTAATTTTGTGAACCCAGAGTTGTATAGAAGTGTAATTTGTGAACCCAGAGTTGTATAGAAGTGTAATTTTGTGAACCCAGAGTTGTATAGAAGTGTAATTTGGTAGCTGTGCATGTTGTCACGACGACCAATTATGAATATTGTGTAATATTTATTCCGAAATCAACAAATTTAGGCTTGAAGTACATTGCCTCCTTTAACCCGTACAGCCCCAGCGACGCGCCTGACGCGTCGGCGATGTATGTAACGCACAGCCCCAGAGACGCGCCTGGCGCGTCACCCTAATTGCGCCGACCGTAACCTCAGGTGTAGCCACTCGAGAGGGCTCAGATTTGTATGGGAACTGTGTACGTATCACACGCAACCGTGCCGATGGTTGAAAACTCAAAGTCCACGTGCGTGCACGTGAGCGCGTAATAACCTGGTTTTTTGGGATAATTGCCTTCAATTTTTTACTCTTGTAAAATACGTTTTCGGGAGCTCTGTAGGACCATTTTTTAAGCTTTTTGAGCGGTTTTTCATGGTTTTTCCTTCATTCCTAACCCATTCGCTATTGTTTCTGGAATAAAACCATTTTTTGAAAACCGACCGGGTTCTGGTGAACAAACATTACAAAACTAGCCGGGGCTGGACGGGTTAAATACTCTTCAATATTTTGACTGTTTACATAGTGCATACCACGATACATTGTGTCGAGCAGTAGCACAAAGACGAATAATTTGCCATCTATACTTAAAGTAAGCCCAACTGGGCGAGCTAAGAGGTAGTGTGGCAACATTGGATTTCACGCCCGTGAAGTTTTAACTCCTGGGAGAGCACATACTGCCAAACGGACCTACGTCATCAATGACGTAGGTCAGTCCCAAACGGAGGTAGGCTACAAGGCTAAAGCGCGGTTCCCATACCTCCGTTTTGACCTCCGTTTGGGACGGACCTACGTCATCGATGACGTAGGTCCGTTTAGCGTAATGACTGACAAACCTTTACGTTCAAATAAGTAGTCAAGGTATTTGAAAATTAAGGACACCGAGGCTACGGTCTGGTCAGTTTCTACGATCCAAGTAGTAAACGCTTTCCAGTGTGATTGGTATTGACGTTGAGTAGAGAGAGAATATTGATTAATCAATTTATTGGTTACACTATAACCATAGTGGGCTAACCATTTGGCCTTTTGAATATCCACAAGGCAAAAGTCAGCGAGGTCTTTAGGTTGCCAATTGTCTCTAAGTGGAAATACGAGATCGGGAGCGACACAGGGTTCTCGCACCACGTCTTCAACTGGGAATACCACACCTGCGCCGGCCACAGGGGCGTGATCATCGAGACTAAGCCCCGATAATCCCGTAGTTTGTGAACTACTTGACACATGAGTGAAGCATCTGGTGGCGGAAATAGATAAATGGAATTCCATTTGTTCCAGTCAGTCAGCAGTGCATCTGGTCCTCCCGCCGGGGTTTGTGCCCGGCGCGTGAGGAAGAGAGGGAGTCTGTGGTTCTCCTCGGACGCAGATAAGTCCACTTGTGGACGGTATAGCTCTGCAATCATCCATTGAAAGACGGTTTGCTTGAGCGCCCATTCTACTTGTGTGCTCTGTCTCTGTGACAGAGCGTCTGCCCACACATTGGCTATGCCCGGCATATATGATGCGTGAAGATAAATGTTTAGCTGTTCTGCCAACACAAAGATCTTTTCCGACAACTCTAGCAACACTCGAGACCTCGTTGACCCCTGCTTCTGAATGCACGTGACTGCATTCAGATTGTCCATTCGAAAGGCTATTGATTTTCCCACTAGAGTTAAACCGTGAGCCTGAAGGAATAATAGAGGAACTAGTAACTCTTTTGCATTGATATGAAACTCCTTGTACCGGGACCATAGATCCTGACCCTAGTGACCGAGGTTTGACTGATAACCCCAACCCAGTGTGCTTGAAGCGTCAGTGTCGACCCACACCGTAGGCGGAGATGTCCAAGTCATAATTGAATGCAGTGTTTCCGGCCTTGCCCAGACCGCTAGTAAGTTGTGGATTAATTTCGGGATATGCCATGACTTGTCCGCCGCCAAAAGCGGATAATTCCTGTTCCCCTCCAAGATTAACCTCTTTACTTTCAACCGGTCCAACTTCACTGCTAGTTGAACCCAGTTGAGAGAGCCGACAAGGGACTCCCACACCTTCCTCGTGGTAGTCAGATTGTGGAGAAAACGAAACAGTTTCCTGCGAAACCTATTGCAATTGTCCACACTCTGACAGAGTTAGGTGCGCTGTGTCGCACAGCAGCCCTACCCACTGAATTACCCTCGTCGGGACAAGATTCGACTTTGCCAAGTTGATATATTGAACCCCAGGGATTTGACATGGCGTAGAATGATAGTGATATGATTGAGGCATGTTATCTCGGATTCTGCTACCACCAGCCAGTCGTCTAAGTAGCACATGATCGTGATCCCTTGCCGTAAGAGTGGTAACAGAGCCTGTCGGACTAATTTGGTGAATACTGTCGATGCCAGGTTCAGACCAAACGGCATTCTTTGAAACACATAATTCTGATGCCCGATCCTCAGTGCGAGGAATTGTTGGAACCTTTTGTTTACTGGGACATGCCAATAGGCTTCTGTCAGGTCTAACGAGCGCATCCAGCCTTGAGGCGGAAGAGTTAGCTTGATCTGATTCACAGTGAGCATCCTGAACGATGGGTTGTGAATATGGTGATTCAGTTGAGACAAGTCTACGACCGGCCTCATCTGAGCTCTGTCCCTCTTTGGCATGAGAAAAAGTCTGCACGTATAAACAGGGCGAGTTGGACTGACCGGGACAATGATGCGCTTGGTTATCATTACATGGAGCGGTCTATCCTCGCAGGCCGCCTTTGACTCCTCGGCATTACCTCGCTCTCCCTGCCAACGATCCTCGAAGGCCGGGGGGTCTCTGATGAGAAGCGACGTGCTGTGATACTACGCTTCTGCAGCTTTCTCACAGCGACTGGGCGCCTGACGCGTCTGTAGTCGTCGACCTCTCCGCGACGACGAAGGAAGGGCTGGAGCGGGCGCGGTGACGTGCTCGAGTGGCCCTGGAACACCAACACCAACATCAACTTAATTTTGTAATATTCTCAACGCTTGAACTATACATTACCTTTCTCAAACAATTACTAATATTCCATTAAGTATATGATTATATCTCTCATCCCATTTGAAATGCAAAATATAGTTATAATAGTAAACCTGACCAGTGTTCTATTATGAAATTCTATGTATAAGAACTAAACTATTATTTAGCTTAAATGCAAGAAGAAAAAAAACTAACACTTAGTAATTTGCTTATTTACATAAGTTGTGTTATGGTTTACAGTAACGGTTATTATCATGTCATTCTAACGTTCTAGTAAAACCAAATTATCTATAGTATTCCCAAGCCGTTAGTTTGACGTTCTTTTAACTTTCATGTCAAACCAAACCACAAGCTAACCAAAAGCTAACGGTTTGCTTCCATGGGAGTACATACAAGTTTAACCCGAGGAGAGCAAGAATGGGGTGTTGACAGTCGTCGTATGCGAATTAATTACCATCCTCGATTCTGACAACTTACTTATATTTACCATATAAAGCATTATTTCTTCTCCATGTATATTTTTTTACTTATATGATGAACATATGAATCTTGAAGTGATAAAAGAAGTGGGAACAGCAATTGGGCGGTGGAAAACGCATATTTTCGCCGCCCGGTCGATTCTGGGTCAGCCGGCTGAGAGACATATAGGCCTATCCTCTAACTGCAACGTCTCACAATGTACTGAGCCGCCCGGGAGAGATCTCGCACTTCTAAAGGGTCTCTAGATGACTCAACCCTGCCTCCGAGCAAGGCTGGCGATAATTCACACAAAAAATAAACGATAAATGAGGGAAATGAGAAAAAATAGCCGATAATTGAGGAGGAGGGGAATGGGGGGGTTGAGACACATGTGGATGAGTGGTAGAAAGTACTAGAGGGGAATAATCTCACCTGATGACATATTCCTTTGTTTTAAGAGCCCCTGGGGCATTTTGGAAGGGTTTTTCAGGTCTTGCTTCTGTGAGGCCTATCTCGTATGCTATACAGATACTTCCATGAGGCTTATCGCGCTTCTCGGGTTAAACACTGTTTCGTCCAGAGAGAGAATGGTTACAGTCCCAATTCCTAAATGGTGCCATTCAAGGCGGTCCTGTCATGGGCTGCCTCTGTTGTCAAGTTCTTTGTTTCGAGATCTGATCAGTGTTCCTGATTCCACATCATTCTAGGTCTACCCCTAATCCATCTCACCATTTTCTTCTCATTCTGTTCCATTCTATTGATATCCTCTGCTTTAACTGGCCACATCTCTGAGGCATAGGCCATCGCACTCCTAACAGTAACACACAAGATATACACAACCCGGCAAGTGCTGAAACACTAATAAGAGTTTTACCGCTGCGCTGCGGAACCCCTTATATAATCCCGGTTTTTGAACGCGTACCAAAACCGCGGGTTTACAGCCAGGCGGCTACAAATTGGTGCGAATGTAGTACGACTTGGCACCTCTCGATACCACCACCCCACACACAGGCAAGCGGTACACACGCACACACGTACACACGCATTGGAGCCTACACCACCCTCACACTCTCGCCCTGATGACACAACCAGCACTCCTTCTGGTGGTGTCAGCGGCCATGGAAGGCAGAGAGTGGCTGCCAAAGACCCTAGCTACCATTACTACGGCACGAGTAGGTCCGAGGACGAGGAACCTGCACGTAAAGCACGTAAAACACATGCAAGCAAGGGCAGTTCACAGAGTCATTGTCTTTCTGGGACACTGCCAACACCACCCAGGCAACTGATACCACCACTGCCACCACTACCACCGACGCAGGAGGCCGCCCTTGGTCTGCAGGACCTGCGGGGGCCACTGGGAAGACAGGGAAGGGCATGGGTAAAAAAACTTTTACCTCTGCCACCACCACCAGCCGCCCCTGCCGGCCCTTCTGCCCCTGCCCCTGCCAAAGGGAAGAAAGGAACGAAGGGCAAGTCGACAAAGGCGACAGAGACCACCATAATATTGCCATCCAGGACCTCTGCTGGCCCTGCCGGCCCTTCTGCCCCTGCCCCTGCCCCTGCCCCTGGCCCTGCCAAAGGGAAGACAGGGACGAAGGGCAAGGCGACAACGGCGACAGGGACAACAATAATTGCACATACAGCTGGCTGATCTTGGCTTGCCAGCGACTCACAGACACAACTTCCCTCCCTCCCTCCCTCCCACAGTCCACCCATCCACCCACCAACCACACCTCTCCCACAACCTCCGTTCTCGCCTGTAAACTCTCCCATAATTCGCTTATATGTCGCATATTTGGTCTATATGCGGTATATTCCTTGGTATATGGGTGGCCTACATACGTACACATACTTCATATAGCATGAGAGTGCTGAAAATACGATATATATACTGTACGTGATATTTCAGCCAGCACACCCTGTACTCTTCATACCTTCCCGCCTAAACTCTCTACCTGTGTTCCCGCCTCTAAACTCATTCAGAATGTGCTTATATGTCGCATATTTGGTCTATATGCGGCATATTCCTTGGTATATGGGTGGCCTACATACGTACACATACGTATACACATATGTACACATACTCTACATAGCATAACAGTGCTCAAAATAGGATAAATACGCGGAATTACGCACTAACCCACCCTCTTCCTTCTCCTCCTACCCCCTGGGCACGTGAATATTCACCCGGGAAATCTGGCCGCGCGATGCCATTCGCTCCACTTTTTGCAACCTTGGACCCCCCCCCCCCTCTCCCCGACCTTTTTTGTGGGGTCAAATATATATGGCTCGATGCGCGCGAACATTCCCTACACGTTGATGTACTTTTCATCGATATTTGCAAGGGGCGCCCAAATCGTCATACCTCCGCACAGGGATGCCTGTATACTATAGGGGCTGCGCAGCGGAGAGGTTAAATCAAGTAATGCCACTTGAGAAAAACCTCACACAACCCACCCGGGATTCGAACCCTGGGCATTGCGATCAACAGACACTCGAGCTAACCACTACACCACACTGGCCACAAAAGAGGTCTTGCAACCTTGGCAACAACTGTCACCCAGGATCTGTCTAGGTAGACAATCCATCTACCAGTAGACGATTCTACTTGATTTAAAGGTTACATGACTTCCCACGGACTGGGAGCTGCCTCTATACTTCACTGGTAGGGGGTATCTTGTGTAAAATCGTCTACTGGTAGATGGATGTCTACCTAGACAGATCCTGGGTGACAGTTTTTGCCAGGTTGCAAGACCTCTTTTGTGGCCAGTGTGGTGTAGTGGTTAGCACGAGTGCCTGTTGATCGCATGGAAGATATACACCTTCCCTTTAACTCCCTCCGACTCATATGACGCTACCGCATCATATGGCACTTATGCCAAAAAACTCATATGACGCTAGAGCGTCAAGTGAAATTATCTTCATAGCTCTCTAATAAGTTATATGATGCTCTAGCGTCATATGGAGCTCAGTAAGTTAGGTAAGTTAGATGAAAATCTGTCGATTGGTGGCAACCCCAAGTTTCTCCGACTTCTAACGGTCCCGCAGTGTGGTTTTATCAGTTGTAGGGTACAGTGGCAATAATAAGTGTCTCCCGCCTCCTCGGACTTATTGGAACATAATATGTCAGAGGGAGTTAAGGTAAAGTGGGAGCTCTCTCATGGTCAGGAGTGGCAACAGCTCTCTAAACTTCCCCCAGCCACTTCTGACTCTAGCAATGGAGCCAACTTCAGCGCCACCTCCGACAGAAACCGTATCGCCCTAATAGCAGCATTTATTCACACACTCCAGTGTTACACTGTCGAAATCAACACTAACAGGCAGGTTATTTAACACAAGTTCTCCCTTGCACACTGCACATTCAAAGTCTATGATTCTTGTCAAAGGTCCTCTAGAGCTCATACTACATCTCTTGTGTACCCATAGTCACTACAGACGCAACATTGAATTGAGTTACTTCCCACCCCCTTCCTACATACTGCGCATGGATAGTCGTCGCTTCTTTCCATGGTTCCGCGCCATACTCCACTAATCATGACCTTTGTTTTATCAATGTTAACTCTTAGACCCTTGTTTGCCATACTCTCCCTCCATCTTTTGAACTTTGCCTCTGCTTCCTGCGCACTATCTGCGATAAGAACTAGATCATCTGCATATAACAACTCCCATGGGAGTCCTATCCTAAAGTCCCTTGACAGAGCCTCCAGGACCATACTAACAGTAATGGGCTCAGCACTGAACCTTGGTGAACTCCAACTTTCACTGGGAACTCTTCGCTCAGGCCCCCATTCACTCTAACTGCTGCCTGTGACCCCTCATACATTCTCTTTATCGCACGCACTAGCCACTTCTACTCAGAGTTTTCTCATGGCCCACTGCATTACTTTCCTTGGCACCCGGTCATAGGCCTTCTCCAGATCTACAAAAACTAGGTATAACTATAAAAAATAACAGAGTAGCGCACATAAACAAACGCAATTTCATCTACTTTCCTCGGTAAGAGTTGTGGTAGTGGCTTTGTTTACATTACTTTTACGCTAGCAGTATGTTCACATAATTTTTTTTTTCTGAAATTATCCTTCAGCCAGCTGTTATTTGCCCCCTTACAATATATATGATGATGACAATAAGTCATGGGGGGTGAGTCGAAGCTCCCCTCAACCTATTATTGTATCCCACGGCCGTTCTGGTTAAGCTAATGATAATCCTCCATTCACTGAATGATAAACAACAGTAAAATCCTACATTGCTTGAACAAATAAAAACAAAATCTTGGTAAATAAGCCTGCACAACTGATCTTGAGTGATACCTACTTTACTCCCCAACTGTCCATAAGGCATTAGGTTCAATAATAACGCTAAAGTACTTTATTGATATAGCAGGTGCCCAACCCCGTAAGGGTTGAAATAGGGGATCTATCCCTCTGCCAAAGGTGGCTTTCTAGGGCCTTTCCTAGCTGTTGTTGAGAGGATTGTGTTCTAGTCATGTGGTGATGGGCTGGTCTATCAGAGTGAGAGTTGAGTGTTCTCTGTTATACCCATTATAGCTTACTCTGACTGTTCCTTTTACTTATATATTTTCTAGATCTCAAGTGACGGCGTGTCTTCCGTGGATTGACCTCTCTACTGCATACCTAGAAATTGGCAGACTGGGAGCCAAAGCGTCACATTTTTTCATTTGCCCTCAACTTTTCCTTCGTAATTGTTGGGAGCAGGTCTTTCCCGCCCTCAGACCATTCCGACTAGAAGATCCCGCCCGCTTAGCTAGGTCATTCCTGCCCGGATGTTGTGGGCGGGAAGAGCCAAGCAATCAATCTTTCCTTGGCTGATTCCGCCCTCCAAGATTAGACCGTCCCGCCCATTTGTATGGTTCACACAACCTCAGCTGATCTTGCCTAAATGTGCGATGCAAAAGCCTGTAACCTTGAAATTCGTGATTGCATTATATATTTTGTCTATTATGAGGCAATTTTATTCAGATTAGGAAGGTTATTCGAGACAGTCTTAAGCATTTCAACTATCACAGATCCTTCCTAAGCTGTATGAGATCGTCTAATGACAGCCGGAATTAATAAAAAAGTAACATAAACCTCAACGGGTACCGTAATGTCACGTTTTCATGATCACTCCATTATTCGCTACTCTATTGGCAAAGTAACTGATTTCTATAAACATGGGAAATATGCTAATCACCATCGGCTGAAAATGGACAATTGGCAAATTAATTGGTTGTGATTTTTCCTATTAATGGGCGTGTTTTAGTCTGATCGTTATATATATATTATACACAAGGTTAGATACAATCACAAATTTCAAGGCTACAGGCTTTTTCATTGCACATTTAGGCAAGCACAGTTTAAATTAAGGTATACGCGAACCTTACAAACGGGCGGGACGGTCTAATCTTAGAAGGCGGAATCAGCCAAGGAAGGATTGATGTTTGGCTCTTCCCACCCACAACATTCAGGCGGGAAGGACCTAGCTAAGCGGGCGGGATCTTCTAGTCGGAATGGTCTGAGGGCGGAATAGTCAGTAAGCCATAATTGTTAACCCAAGAACAATGATAGGCCTAACAGAAGGGTCACCATAGCGAACGCAATAGGCCTCACGGAAGCAATTAAGACCATAAAAAAACTTCCAAAACACCCCAGGGGCTCTCAAAACAAAGGAATATGTAATTAGGTGAGATAATTCCCCTCTAGTACTACCTACCACTCATCCATATGTTTCTCCCCCCCCTTCTACTTTTCCCTCCCTCCCTCCCACCTCAATTATCACCTATTTTTCCTGTTATTTTCATCATTTATCAGTTATTTTTCGCGAGAATTTCTCTCCATACCACAAGTGAGTTACATAAGAGGCCTTATATAACACTAAGACTTCACTGGCTCGCTTCAGTATAGCGAGAGAGGTGGAAGAGGGAGGATGTATGTCTCCCCACCTCCCGGCTGAGGATACGACCGGGCGGCGAATATTTGTTTGGTAGATGTTTAGGTGACAATCACCACGGTCGATCTGGGGATCCGCCGCTGATGAGCTCGTCCTGGAATCTTTACGATTCTGAATCTTACGATTCTGTACAGGACTGAACATGCCATTTTTATCGGCAATAGCTCAGAGAAGAGTGTTGAGAGGGGAGAAGGGGTGTTGGAGAGAGAGGAAGGTGTTGGAGTGGCTTTGTTATGTGTGTTTTGTCTGTATACGTCGTCAGGATGTCCCCTGACTGGGTGCAAGCATGTGAAACATGCTAGGACGTACTACCGCACCCACTAAATGTCCGCCGTGGCAGGGATTCGATCCCGGGTCTTTCAGATTCACACGCGAGCGTGCTCACCACTGGACCACCACGGCTCTATTTAAAAATATTTACCACCCAAATGCTTTTCCCACTTATTCTATCGCTCTTCAAGGTTCATATATTCATCATATATGTAAAATAAAAGTACATTGACAAAAAATAATGCTTTATATCGTAAATATAACAAATTCTGTCAGAATCCAAAGCTAGAAATTCACAAATAACACCCTAGCCCCTAGGGCATTTTCACGTTTTAAAGGTTAAAGGGCACAGGGCCTTGGGTGGGGTTTCAGTGTCCCGGGCATTTCCACACCCTCCTCAGCTCCTTGCCTGGGAGTGGCTTCAGTCACTTCTTAGAGGTAAAACCACTGAACTATACTGTATATCCAACATGGAAGGGCTGGTCCCTTATTTGAGGCCCAAGTTTTGGGGGATTACAAGCGGCCATCTTGGATCATCCATCAGCGTTTGAATCCATGCACACAAACACTGTACACTGGCACAAGATTGGTTACAGTGGTATAATAAATCAATATGCGTGACATTATTACACTAATGACGATAACAGCTATGATTATTGACTAAAATCTCTTATTAACAGCACTTGGAGTTGAAAGCTGTACCAGTGTTTATACAACCTGAATTTCTAATGTGGGCAAACGTTCGAACAGAACTACCATACGTGACCGTCAACATTTTCGCCAATTCTCGCGGCAGAGATACCTCTCTTTCATCCTACAACAACCACTTAAAGCAATGAGTTCTAGTCTTCGAAATTCTCAAGACGAATGTTTGTTCTCATTTAGAAAATTAATTATTAAGTTATAGGCCATTCCATTACAGATATTAAAAAGTGAAGAACAGATCTCGCGCACGCGTCAAGTTGCCAAAATTAACGAGTGCATGAATGGCGAGTAAGTGCATGCATAATAATTAACCTAACAAGTGCGCATGGGGGTAATTGAAAACGTCCCCCTGTGCTGACGTATTTGAGGTGTTTCCGTCACTAAAATATTCATTGTACCATTAATAGCATTAATAATTATCCATATGCGCCTATTATGGGTTGATTATAAAGGTATTAACCTGAAACAACAATAAAACGAGTGAAAACAGCGTTTGGATGGTCAAAATCGGAGATATAGCCCGCGAGTTGTATAATGTATGGGTGAGGCAAACTGCTTTCCCGCCAATTTCCCCCAAGGCCACTGAGACACAGTCGATCGATACTCTCTCTCTCTCTCTTGCACTCGCTTGCCATCAGTGATGACAACACCCTGCTTGCAACTCGCTAATGTTACCACGAAAATATACCTCAGAATAAGGGAATAATAGGGAAAATAGGTGATAACTGAAGGAGAGGAGGAAAGTGGGGAAGGAGGGGAGGTAGAGGACTGAGATTTTGCATGGCCCAGGGGCCAAAAAAAAATAAAAAAATAAAAATAAAAAATAAAATTTGTTTTCGATGTCAAAAGTTGATTTTTTATTTTACTTACTCTCAAGAGTCTTCCCGCAGTCCGCCGGGGGAACTCTTAAGAGTCTCCCCGCAGCTCCCGGGTTAAGTAAGTGCATGCATAATAATTAAGTAAGTGCATGCATAATAATAATAATAATGGGTCGGTGGGCTTGCGACCCCCACCCGGAAAAAATATCTAAGCAAAAAAAAACGAACGAACAGCCTCGGATGCGGACGGAACCAACGTTGACGAACCACGACCGACTAAGGACATGCCTTCGGACATTCTGAGAATGGCTACATGGAATGTTAGTGGCATGAATGATGGCACAAAAGAGAGAGAGGTTCTGGAAGTGTTAGTGAATGCCAGGCTGGATGTATTTGGAATGACAGAGACCAAATGGAAAGGTTCAGATGTGAGAGAGTGGGAGTGTGGAATGGGTGTGTGTGCTGGAGTGAGTGAAGGAACAGCGAGAGAAGGTGCATGTTTGTTTGTAAGTAGCAAATGGAAGGAATGTGTAAGAGAGTATGGGTCTGTGGGTTCAAGGATTGTGTGGGTGAGAATGAAAGTAGGAATACAAACGTGGGTGATTGTATGCGTGTATGCCCCGACAGAGGATATACTTGAAAGAAAGAAAGAGGAGTTCTGGATGAATGTGGAGGCGTGCCTGGAGAAGTTTGACAAGAACGAAAGAATATTTCTGATTGGGGATATGAATGGTAAGGTGGGTGATAGGAAAGTTGAGGGAGTGGTGGGAGGGTGGGGGGTACCTAAAATGCCCCAGAACAAGAAGCCCACCACAGAAGCCACGAGCGAACACCACACAGAAACACCCGGAAGAAAGGTCCACAGAACGAAAGGACCAGCTGACCGAGCCAGCCATTTCAGACAGGCCCAAGCCCGCAGGGCTAAGCAGCTCATGGCCACACCTTTTTACCTTTTCTAAACTGACCATTTTTCCACACCTCACGTACACTAACCCCCTCGTGTCCTACACTCCTAACTACAAAGATGATGAACAGGAATATACATTCATACTAAAAACACCCATGCCCTGTCCCGACGTTGAGCCAATGCCAACACATCAGACAGCCATAATTATATCTATGTATGTTCTTACATCCGAGAAGTAGATGTTATATATTTTAGAAGTTAAAACACCCACGATTGTCCCTAGACCTCGTATATCATTTTCCATGACGAGTATAGATATATGTAACCCGTGCTCAGTCGCCCCTTGCATTGTTCCTCTAGTAACTAAGTATTAATATTAACATTCCCTAACATCTTGTCTTGCCAGACTAAGCTTTCTGAAGACCCATCGCCCCATAAATCTATGTATGCAATCCTTAGGTTAAGTATTTTTATCCGCCATTGTGTTCACCTTTTTCCATTTACTTTCCACAATTGCCATACGTCTTCCCCTTGCCTCCTTCGTATCCACAGCCCACACTACGCCAATTTACTTCGTGTCTTACACCTCTTACCCCAACCAGAGATTGTATAAGATAACCTGGTTACCAGTATCTGTCATAAGTACCCCGAAACAATAACTAAGTACCCCTACGAACTGCCGCTGTTGTTGGTATTTATATTTAATAGAAAACGCAGTTCCCAGGGCCAACTAATAGTATCCATAACCCTCGGACTGATCACATAACTCTATCTTTTCCAGACTCATATACCACCCCATAGTTGCATTCCCCGGTAGCATATTTTGGCTAACGTATTCTACTGCCTTTTTCAAACTTCCAAATCAATTGTAGCCTAATGCCACCCCCACGCCCAGGGACCTTAGGGGCAAAATTTCCCTGTAGCCCTTGAACTCTCCCCCCCTCTCATTAAGAATTCCCGCGCTTCTCGACTCTTGTCCGACCTAGCCTCTCTCTCATACCTCTTGAAGATCCTTGAATTGTCCGTTGCTAACACTCTCCAACCTTTTATATATATACTCCTATCCAGCCTACCTTCACTTAGTAGGCCAGAACAACATTAGAACTTTACTAGCCCCTTGCATGCCATCTATTCTCTTACAACACATTCACAACCCTGCACCCAATGGTCGTCGGTGCGAGGCTAGCCGCCCCGCCAGTTACTAACTTCTATTGCCATACTTCCAGATAAATGTGGCAGAGTTAGCAACCAGTCTCCACCACATCCAGCAAACCCTACAATTAACAACCAGCCGAGTAAAACCAGCTAGCTAAGGCACCTTCGGTTTTGGTATTAAAGACACCCACATCTGTCTCATACACAGAGGGTTATTACAAACACTGGTGATATGGCAAGCCCCTAGCCACAGCCGCCGGACGACGATCACAGAGAGAGGGCGCCCAGCTCCCCCTTTTTGCCCACCCGAGGAGGGAGACCCCCACCCCCGCGGAGGTATACCTGGCCCCTGTTTTGACTTTCGAGTCATTGCCAGGTAGCACAGGAATTCTTCCTATCAATGAACTAACCATGAATGACTAACACCTTTACTAACCTCTATTAACTCCCAATAAACCATTTACCTTTCTTGCATGCTCTGATCACTAAATTAGCACCTCAGCTATACCATAGAATGAAGATTGAACAATCTAGAGAGACGCTCCTATCACAGCTGTCCCCATCCTCCTCGCAAAGTAGATCCAGTCTCTCTCCCCTAAATACATCCAGTATAGCCAAAATAGTACCTCTTACTAAGGCTCAGTTATATGAAAATATAAAGGCTTCCTATAGCCCTGTGCCACAACAGTAAATACCATCTTACCTAGTCTCCATTTCTATTGAGAGCTCAATTAAGTCCATAAGACTCGAGATCCCTACTGTCTACAGGGTCCAGAACCGAGCCTATAAATCTAACTCCCGCCCCCAGTCAAATCAGTTGAAAGCTAGACACCAACCAGTGGTCACTACCCTGCAGTTTACCTCTAGCTCTGCCTTGTGTTGTTCCGGAGTTGAGAGATTCCAGATCCGGCAGACTCCGTGGCAGAGAAGACTGATAGAAGCATCTGTCCATGTACAAGTCCTAACGTGCACCTTATAAGCTTCACACAAATTCGTGGGTATATAAGTGTGTAGCCAGCAACGATCATCAAGAGATCCGACTTGAGAACTTCCTACATTTTGGACCATCTGGACGGCCGAGGAACCAGTCGTTAGCCCCCAACATCACCGGAAGCAAGATAACCAGGACCAGATCTACCCATACTATTCAAGATTCATGTTGCTAGTACTAAGTGTTATAGTACTAGCTTGATACTCACTTATTAACTTTCTATAAAGTGGCTAAGACCTTGTCCAGCGCAATTCATATTTAACCATTCCATTTGGGACGTACTAAGCGATCAGTGCTCTTTAATTAACAGGCGACTTTGACTCTCGTAATTACCTTATTCAGATATTAAAACTCTAGTGATATCTAACGTCGCCCACTGATTTGTGTTCTACGTATTTCTGCCTCAAGAATATCAAACTTAGTTCAGTACCCCCATGAGGTTACTAGAGATTGCCGTGTTCTACAATACGCGTGTCTAATCCTAACTGTGAGCTGCTACTTGGGCACGCGACCAGCCAGCAAGAGGTCAAATCAGTGACATTGAATTATACGAATATATTGAGGTCTTCCAGTAAAATATAAACTTGCTAATTAAACCCGTGATCAGAAGATTATACCTGAACGTTGGAAGTGGGAGACTAGGCTCCATCCAGATCCGCTAATGCTAGCAGTTCCCTTCTATCATTTGTTTTGTGCAAATATAACTATCTTTCTATGCTCTTTATTTCTTTACTTAAATAAACGTAAACTTGTGTCGTGTTACCGTGTGTTTATTTTGTGTTCTCTATTCCTCATACCGTGTATTGTGCATGCAGCCTTCTATACCCAGTCATTCAGAACTCACATTACCCAAGTTAAACCTGTAGACAAACAGGGCATAACAGTACCATCAGAGGTGAATGGGAATGGTAGTGCACTTGTGGACGTATGTGTGGGGAGGAGGCTGTGGATAGCCAACACCTTCTTCCGACACAGAATGATCCACAGGTACACGTGGAAACGGATGTTGACGATGAAGGATAAGACAGTGGTGGAACAAAAGTCATTGATTGATTATGTATGTGTGGATGAACGAATGAAGAAATCTGTGATGGATGCTAGGGTGTATAGGGGTATTGGAGGGGGTCTGTCTGATCATTATGTAGTGGTAGCTAAGGTTAGGTTACAAAAGAAGTGGGTGAGGAGAGCGGGAGGGAGGCGAGAGGAGGGTGGAATGGTGAGGAGGGTGGAGAGGTTGCAGGAGGAGGAAGTCAGGGAGGAGTACAGGAGAGCAGTGGAAAGACGACTAGGTGGGTTCGACCTGGAAGTTATGGAGGAAGTGGAGGAGATGAGCAAGGTGTTTAAGGATGAGATCTGTGCAGCATGTGAGGAGGTGTGTGGAGTGAGGAGAAGAGGGAGGGGAGTGAAAGGTACAGCATGGTGGACAGAAGAGGTAAGAATAGCTGTGGAAGAAAAGAAGAAAGCATATAGAGAGTGGTTGGGTAGTAGAGGGAATGAAGATTCCGAGAGACAGAAACGAGCGAGGTACGTGGAGAGTAAGAGGGTGGTGAAGAGAGTAGTGAAGGAAAGTAAGAGAAGAGTAGATGAGGAATTTGGAAGGAATCTGAGTGTAAAATGGAGGGAGAGTAAGAAACTGTTCTGGAAAGAAGTCAAGAAAGTTAGGGAAGGTAGCAAGGGAAACAGTAAGGGTGTGAAAGATAAGAATGGGAGAATGCTAGCCGAGAAGCAAGAGAGAGTCGAAAGATGGAGGGAGTACTTCAGTGAGTTGCTAAATGAAAGGAATGAAGAGCCAGCAAACATAGCTGGATATGGTATGGGAGGGAGAAGAAGAGAAGTAGTGGAGGAGGAGGTGGGGATCAGGAGGTCAGAAGTGTGGGAAGCCATGAAAAGAGTGAAGTTGGGGAAAGCACCAGGAACAGATGGAGTGTGTGGGGAAATGTTGAGGTATGGTGGTGAGATAGTGATAGAATGGGTATGGA
The DNA here is from genome assembly GCA_037953745.1 of Lithodes maja. NCBI lineage: Eukaryota > Metazoa > Arthropoda > Malacostraca > Decapoda > Lithodidae > Lithodes > Lithodes maja. Next base: position 126,046 of record JBAKBP010003424.1, read on the forward strand.
AAATGTGCAAACTAGCATGGGAGAAGGGGAGTGCACCCGATGACTGGAAGACTGGCATAATAGTCCCCCTATATAAGGGCAAAGGGGAAAGAGGAGTGTGTGGTAACCACCGAGGAATATGTCTTCTAAGCGTAGTAGGGAAGGTATACAGTAGGGTAGTGATATGAGAGAGTGAGAGTGAGAACGGAGAAATGGATAGGCGACGAGCAGGGAGGCTTTTAGGAAGGGAAGAGGATGTGTAGATCAGATTTTTACCCTGAATTGTGTTGTGGAGAAGTATCTGGAGAAGAAACAAAAGGTGTATGTTGCCTTTATGGACTTGGAGAAGGCCTATGACAGAGTGGATAGAGAAGGTTTGTGGAAAGTACTTAGAATATACGGAGTAGAGGGCAAGTTGCTGAAAGCAGTGAAGAGCATGTATGAGGGTGCAAAGGCGGCAGTACGTGTGGAGAGTGAGCAGAGCGAGTTCTTTGACCTGAATGTTGGTTTGAAACAGGGGTGTGTGATGTCCCCGTGGTTGTTTACTGTATATATGGATGGAGTTATGAAAGAAATACTATCAAGAGCAGTGGATGTTGGTGTATCGCTGAAAAGGGAGGGAATTGAGTGGAAGTTACCTATACTGCTGTTTGCGGATGATACAGTTCTGATGAGTGATAATGAATGGGAGTTGCAGGGTCTGGTAAATGAGTTTGGAACAGTGTGCGAAAAACGGAATTTGAAGGTAAATACGGGGAAGAGCAAGGTTATGGTCTTCGAAAGGGGTGAAGTCACAGAGTGTGAGGTGAAGCTGAACGGTCAGGCTATGGAGATCGTCAACTCTTTTAAGTATCTGGGCAGTGTGTTGAGTAAAGATGGGACTATGGATGAAGAGGTGCGGGAGAGGGTACAACAGGGGAAGAGGGTTGTAGGAACGCTAAAAGCAGTAACAAGAAATAGGGTGGTCAGTATGGAAGTGAAGAAGTCCTTGCATGACAGTGTGGTAATCCCGACACTGACTTACGGAAGCGAAGCATGGACGTTGGTTGAGAGACTCAGACCAAGAGTGAGAGCAGTGGAAATGAATTACTTAAGGAGTGCGTGCGGAATTACATGGAGGGATAGACAGACTAATGAGGAAGTAAGAAGGAGGTGTGGTGTGGAGGTAGATGTGCTGGAAAGTGTGAAAAGGAACAACTTGAGATGGTTCGGCCATATGGAACGTATGGAAAGCGAGAGAATGACTAAGAGGGTGTACGAGAGCGAGGTGGAGGGACAGCGGGGGAGAGGTAGACCGAATATGAGGTGGAAGGATGGAGTGAGGAACTACATGAATGAAGGCGGTGCTGGTTGGGGGGAGGGGCGTCGACTGACTGGGGACAGAGGTGCATGGGGGCGGTTCGTTCGTGGCCACCCCTTCGGGGATCACGGCGTCAGGCAATAGATAGATAGATGCATAATAATTAAGTAAGTGCATGCATAATAATTAACCCGGGAGCTGCTGGGAGACTCTTAAGAGTTCCCCCGGCGGACTGCGGGAAGACTCTTGAGAGTAAGTAAAATAAAAAATCAACTTTTGACATCGAAAACAAATTTTATTTTTTATTTTTATTTTTTTATTTTTTTTTGGCCCCTGGGCCATGCAAAATCTCAGTCCTCTACCTCCCCTCCTTCCCCACTTTCCTCCTCTCCTTCAGTTATCACCTATTTTCCCTATTATTCCCTTATTCTGAGGTATATTTTCGTGCTAACATTAGCGAGTTGCAAGCAGGGTGTTGTCATCACTGATGGCAAGCGAGTGCAAGAGAGAGAGAGAGAGAGTATCGATCGACTGTGTCTCAGTGGCCTTGGGGGAAATTGGCGGGAAAGCAGTTTGCCTCACCCATACATTATACAACTCGCGGGCTATATCTCCAATTTTGACCATCCAAACGCTGTTTTCACTCGTTTTATTGTTGTTTCAGGTTAATACCTTTATAATCAACCCATAATAGGCGCATATGGATAATTATTAATGCTATTAACCCGGGAGCTGCGGGAAGACTCTTAAGAGTTCCCCCGGCGGACTGCGGGAAGACTCTCTGGAGTAAGTAAAACTAAAAATCAACTTTTTACATCGAAAAACAATTTTATTTTTTATTTTATTTTTTTTAATTTTTTTTTTTTTTTTTGGCCCCTGGGCCATGCAAAATCTCAGTCCTCTACCTCCCCTCCTTCCCCACTTTCCTCCTATTCCTCAGTTATCACCTATTTTCCCTATTATTCCCTTATTCTGAGGTATATTTTCGTGCTAACATTAGCGAGTTGCAAGCAGGGTGTTGTCATCACTGATGGCCATCGAGTGCAAGAGAGAGAGAGAGAGTATCGATCGACTGTGTCTCAGTGGCCTTGGGGAAAATTGGCGGGAAGGTAGCTTGCCTCACCCATACATTATACAACTCGCGGGCTATATCTCCGATTTTGACCATCCAAACGCTGTTTTCACTCGTTTTATTGTTGTTTCAGGTTAATACCTTTATAATCAACCCATAATAGGCGCATATGGATAATTATTAATGCTATTAATGGTACAATGAATATTTTAGTGACGAAAAACCTCAAATACGTCAGCACTTCAGAGGTTAATGGTACAATGAATATTTTAGTGACGAAAAACCTCAAATACGTCAGCACAGGGGGACGTTTTCATTTACCCCCGTGCGCACTTCAGAGGTTAATGGTACAATGAATATTTTAGTGACGGAAACACCTCGAATACGTCAGCACAGGGGGACGTTTTCAATTACCCCCATGCGCACTTGTTAGGTTAAGAGTCTTCCCGCAGTCCGCCGGGGAAACTCTTAAGTCTCCCGGCAGTTCCCGGGTTAATGGGGCCTTAACCACTAGGGAAGGCCTCTCGATAAATTACTCCTGAACCAATATCAATTATTATGTTCTATCCAAAACCAACTCTACTCCTAAAATCGATTAAAGAAATATTACAAACACATGTGGCAGTCCGTGTATTCGAACCCAGGACGCTCACACCGAATATCAACACATTATGCATTACACCACGAAGGCAGTTAAAGGTGGTGGGGCGTCCGAAATTAAAATTAATTTATAATGTATTTAAAGAGATGTTTAGATCTCCAGTAATCAACCTGACTACACCTTTGTCAAAACTAATCTTCAATATTAGAGAACAAATCAAAAATAGATATTGAATTGCGACCCCTTGCAACTAGTACTCACGTGAGGATATGACGTACGCCCAGGCAAACATTTGGGAAGTAAACATCAGCAAGTATAGCAAAAATGGTGAATAGGTGTGCTGTTTTCGGGTGTAGCAACATCCCTGGACCAAACATAGCACTACACAAGTTTCCAAGTGATCCATACCATTGTAACAAATGGGTGAAGTTTATACAAAGAATCAGTGTGGGAGGCAAAGCCCAAAACAAGCTTCATATGCAATGGACATTTTCGTGATGAATGCTTTGACAATAAAGTGCAGTGGAGTATGGGTATGGCTAGATGCACCCGCTGATTGCCTATACGGACTGGGGTCTTGTCACGCCCAGTGCCAGATCCGTATATATACGGACTCGCCGAAAAAAAATTGTAGCAGCGAAACGACTGCACCTATAGCTTTCATATTTCTACCACATGTACCTTACCCTTCTTGCGTCTTGCTACCACCACCCCAACCACCTCCCCTAATCCACTCGCCGACCATGGGTCGCCGCATCAGGCCATCACAAAGGAAAATAAGGAAAATATGTGGCGGCGAAACGACTGCACCAATTGGTTCCATATTTGTGTGACAAGTCCCCTACCCTTCTGTCTTCCTCCCACCACAACCCCAACTTCCTCCCACCACCCACTTCCAGCCTATCCGTAGATCATCACATAAAAAAAATGAAAATCCGTGGTGGCGAAACTACCTCACCAATCGGCTCCATATTTGTAACACAAGTCAATTACCCTTCTACCTTCCCCTCACCATACCCCAAACCCGGGGAGAAGGTGGCGGAGATCAGATGCCATACTAACCACCCTCCCACCCATACGTGCTTGCCAATTTCAGGAGTCAGGAGAGTGGATAATATGGGCTAACTTAAGCCTAGCCCAAATTATACAGTCAGTGTCGATGGATATAGGCCTAACCTAGGCTAAAGAAATTTATTGGCTGAAATTCAACTACTAGCAACTAGGCTAAAAAAAATAAAAAAAAATAAAAAAATAAGTCGATCGCCGCGGTTTAAGTTCCCGTCTATTTTTACGGCGGTTTTTTCTGTTATTTGCACCCTGTTGGCAATGTATATGATGATGACAATAAGTCATGGAGGCGTGAGGGGCGTGAGGGGCGGGCTTTCATTATTGTATCCAAATGCAGTCAAAATAGACGGGGACATGATTGCTAGCGTCCGCCGCGGCTCCGAGTAGTGTAAACAAGGCGGGCGGTAATCACAGCTGCTTCTCCCTCCTCTCCTGCTGCTGGATCTCGTCCTACAGGTTCATACATATAAGCCTGGACACCACCAATATTCATCACTTGAGGTTCTTTGCCATAATCACGGTTATCACCCTCAGTATTGGCAAACGAATCGGAACTACTGTCACTATCCTCCATTTCCACCTGTCAGAAGAGCTTGTTGTGTTCCTGGGCATACGTCATCAGAGCGCTTAAACTCCGAATCCATAAAAGTGTCACTCGTATTTTGGCCATTATATAAATAATTAAGCCATTGTAGCAGAAAATATTGCACCAAAAGCTATAGTGCACACTGCCGGTAATGATTGTGGAGGAAAATAATAGCATGCACACCCACCTTTAAAGAATGGTGGAGTGGTGGACACTGCCTACGATTTATTATGCAACTTCGAATCCTGCATATCAATCTAAGCATGTACACACATCCCAACTGCAACTCACATAGGCTATGCATATGTGAATGGAAAGAGCAATTAATGGGTTATAACAGAGCACGTCACAAAAGGAAAATTACAAGAACTTCTCAGGGAAGTGCCGTTGTTAAGGCATTACTTTCCGAACCACATCTGATCTGATCTGTCAACGTATCTTGATTTCTCACTTAAAAACGCGTCTTTAAACCCGAGAGAGTTGGAAATCAGTCGTGAAATCAGCAAATGTGGCCGAAACTTGTCAAGTTGTCTACCGGCAACTCTTAACTTGTCAGCAGTCAGGGTAAATTGGACACTCCTTTACCTCCCTTCAAAAGACCAACCACAATATTTACGGTAATTCTCCATAGCCTAATAGCTAGGCCTGTGGACGATAATTTGGTAAATTGATACGGTGTGACAGTAACGAGTTTGGTCAATATTTACGAGTCACACCACAGCTGGGATCTCATTTTTAACGGTAGTTTTGGGTTCCTATCATTCTATGCTTCATTGCTAGGCTAGACCTATATACTTTTTATCCACCTAGGGTATACTTTTTATCCACCTAGGGTATACTTTTTATCCACCTAGGGTATACTTTTTATCCACCTAGGGTATACTTTTTATCCACCTAGGGTATACTGTTTATCCACCTAGGGTATACTTTTTATCCACCTAGGGTATACTTTTTATCCACCTAGGGTATACTTTTTATCCACCTAGGGTATACTTTTTATCCACCTAGGGTATACTTTTTATCCACCTAGGGTATACTTTTTATCCACCTAGGGTATACTTTTTATCCACCTAGGGTATACTTTTTATCCACCTAGGGTATACTTTTTATCCACCTAGGGTATACTTTTTATCCACCTAGGGTATACTTTTTATCCACCTAGGGTATACTTTTTATCCACCTAGGGTATACTTTTTATCCACCTAGGGTATACTTTTTATCCACCTAGGGTATACTTTTTATCCACCGGATTTTTTTTTTTTTTTTTTTTTTAGCCTAACCAAAAAACCTAACCTAACCTAACCTAACCTAATAGCCCCCAAATACATTTAGGTTAGGTTTTGGTAAATCTACAGTTATACTACCCCTCCCCCACTACCTCCCACCACCTTCCCCTTTCAAAACACGCCTTTTAGCGTGTTTTTGGATGGTTCAGCAGACGCGGAAACTGGAAAAAAACGTATTTTGATAAAAATTTATCACCAACCAGATCCGAGTTTTTCAGATAGGCCTAATTTGTTGTTGTTTTTTATTTTTTATTTGATATACGGTGTTGTTTAATACCAAGGACCGTCGCATTTTAGTATTTTTAACATTAGCCTAACCGGAAAATACTAAGGAAACCACCCACCAATTATTTTCATTATTTTGTTTTTAGTTTTAGTTTATTTGCATCAATATATAGTGATTGGCATTAGTTTCAACCTCCGCAAAAATAGTTTTCCCCTTTATCCAACGATCTTAAGACACGGCGCCCGATAGTGGGGAGGGCTATGAAGATCAGGGAAAATGTGGGGTTAAAGACATAAAAAGGCGATATAAGGGTTTTTATGATGAAAGTTGGCTCGGGTTTTGTTGTTTTTCAACTTGAGAAAACTCCAAAATGAAAAAACCCGAGCCAAGTTTTGGCAAAAGTTGGCTCGGATTTTAAAAATGTTCAGCTTCATAAAAGTCAGAAAGTGGCCACAAAAAAGTTGGCTCAGGTTTTCTTGTTTTTCAACTTAAGAAAACCCCAAAATGAAAAAAAAACAGTCATGTTTTGGCAAAAGTTGGCTCGGATTGGACAATTGTTAGGCTTCATAAAAGCTGAAAATGTAGAAAATGCCAGCCAACTCTTCGCCATTGGATACAGGATGGGGTGTGGGAGAGCTCTGCCCCCCCCCCCGTGATTAATTGAAATCATCATCTATGTTGCCCGATAGTGGGGAGGGCTATGAAGATCAGGGGGTAATTATCTTGAATAGACTCGCAGCCTTATTTGAGAGTTTTTTTGGCCAATTGTTTTTGGCAATGGTAGTTTTGATGCTATTAGTTATAATTCCACTGTGGGAGAAACCCTATATAACCCCATTATCCAACAATCTTAAGATAACTCCGCCCGATAGTGGGGAGGGCTATGAAGATCAGGGAAAATGTGGGGTTAAAGTAATATAGTAAAATAATGAAGAATAGGAATGTGTGAAATGCCAAAAATGCCACTTTTCCGAAATCCGAGCCAAGTTTTGTCGAAACTTGGCTCGGATTTTCAATAATTTCAGAGACTCAAAAGACCATTTTCTAAAAATCCGAGCCAAGTTTTGTCGAAAGTTGGCTCGGATTTTGCATAATTTCAGACACTGAAAAGAGCATTTTCTAAAAATCCGAGCCAAGTTTTGTCGAAAGTTGGCTCGGATTTTCAATAATTTCAGAGACTCAAAAGAGCATTTTCTAAAAATCCGAGCCAAGTTTTGTCGAAACTTGGCTCGGATTTTGCATAATTTCAGACACTCAAAAGAGCATTTTCTAAAAATCCGAGCCAAGTTTTGTCGAAAGTTGGCTCGGATTGTCCATAATTTCAGAGACTCAAAAGAGCATTTTCTAAAAATCCGAGCCAAGTTTTGTCGAAAGTTGGCTCGGATTTTGCATAATTTCAGACACTGAAAAGAGCATTTTCTAAAAATCCGAGCCAAGTTTTGTCGAAAGTTGGCTCGGATTTTCAATAATTTCAGAGACTCAAAAGCGCATTTTCTAAAAATCCGAGCCAAGTTTTGTCGAAACTTGGCTCGGATTTTGCATAATTTCAGACACTCAACATTCAAGGAGATTACACCAGGACTCTTCTTCCCTCTGACCAGGTATAGGCTATCCTAGTGTTTACTATCGTATACCCCTTTGAAAGGACATTAGCCTAACCTAACAACCTTACCTAACCTAACCTAGTATTATGGGTGCCTAGGTTATAGCCCTTTGAAAGGACATTAGCCTAACCTAACAACCTTACCTAACCTAACCTAGTATTATGGGTGCCTATACCCCTTTGAAAGGACATTAGCCTAACCTAACAACCTTACCTAACCAAACCTAGTATTATGGGTGGGGGCTGCCGCCCCCACACCCCCGCTATTTGACATCTTTTTGGTATTATGGGTGCCTATACCCCTTTGAAAGGACATTAATAATAAATAATAATAATAATAATAATAATAATAATATTTATTCAGTCAGCAATTTACAGAGTTGGTACCACATAGTTTGTTACAAATATGACATGTACCAGCCTTGCATAATTCCAACTAAGGATAGCCCAATAAGGCCGTTAGGCGTATTTCCATTGGGGTCCTTATCGTATTTCCATTGGGGTCCTTATTAGCCTAACCTAACAACCTTACCTAACCTAACCTAGTATTATGGGTGCCTATACCCCTTTGAAAGGACATTAGCCTAACCTAACAACCTTACCTAACCTAACCTAGTATTATGGGTGCCTATACCCCTTTGAAAGGACATTAGCCTAACCTAACAACCTTACCTAACCTAACCTAGTATTATGGGTGCCTATACCCCTTTGAAAGGACATTAGCCTAACCTAACAACCTTACCTAACCTAACCTAGTATTATGGGTGCCTATACCCCTTTGAAAGGACATTAGCCTAACCTAACAACCTTACCTAACCTAACCTAGTATTATGGGTGGGGGCTGCCGCCCCCAAACCCCCGCTATTTGACATCTGTAGACAGATTTTTGGTGTATTAATACCAGTCAACTAACGTACTGAGGCCAACATCGCACTGAAGGACTACATCTTGATAAGGTAATTTGTTTATGCAGAACCAATACACAATATTGAGGACTTTGGGAATGGGGATGTGGGCATTTTCAAAGAATGCGTCTTTCACAGCACTAACATTATACCTACATCGTGATTTCCTGAGTGCATGGTGAACGTATTCTTTATTCCGTTTGTCACATCTATACTTCTTTTGTTGTCTATTTTCACTCACTTGCAATTCACTGCCACATGTACTACACTTACCAGTTGCCAAGACTAACTTATGCTGAACAAGAAAATCCCATGTAGCTTCCTTGGTTCGCAAAATGTCCCCCAATTTCTGACAGGAGAGACTACAACCTGCACAAGCGGCCATGACAGTTACAAATCTGCCGGGCTGTTTGACGTTTCTGTCAGCTGAGAGAAGGAATGGCAACAATATGCGCCGATTCGTGCGCAAGAGCAAATATATGTAATAATACTAAAACTACAAGGGAAATGGGAAAGAAAAATGCCAGAAAGGATTGAACAAATACCGGGAAAACTATGAAACATAAATACAAGCACAATGTAATGTTGCAAATGTGTATATTAGACATACAGTAACATCTTTGTAGAACATAACACTTTACCGTAGCGAGTGTACTCCATTGCGAACACGTCCGTAGCGGAGCTCTCAAGATTCCGGGAGTGAAGAAGAAGAGTTTGTTTACGCGCGGGACTCTATTTTTATCGACATAATCGAGAATTACAAAACTTATCAAAACTATTCTACCACAACGGAATCTATGTGAGTATATTATAAGGATTCCATAGAGCTTCACTTTCCCTAATAAATTATGTATAATAACGCTGCGAGTCTATTCGGGATAATTATCGATCAGGGAAATTGTGGGGTAAAAGATGAAAATAAAAAAAAAATATTGAACTTATTCCAAAAACCCAGTAACCTAATTATCCATTATCCAACAATTAAGCTACATTAACCCTCCGACCCCGGCTAGGGAATATCGTGACTGTACTCTGTGTCCGGGGGTTTTCAGGAATTTTGGTCCCTGTTGATTCACATGTTACTCCTGAAATACATTACACAAAGTTATAAAAAAAACAGAAAAATGTAGCACAAACCTTCATGTGTAGAATGCCGTTGAGTAGAGGTCTCTAGCCCAAGTGATTGCATAATGGTGAGCGCGGGAAGTGGAGTGATTTTTATGCGTGAAAATCATCCCGCGTTCGGATGCGTCGCCTTTGCCCAGGCCCCGGCTCGGCTAACCTACTGTTTTCTTAGCCACTCGTCGCGCAAAACCTTTTACCTCCCGGAGGCGATTTTATGTATTGATAGTGATGTTATTATAGTTATTTGGAGTCCAATTATATAAAATATGTTTATTAGGCTATGATTGTAACAAATATTTCACATTTTCACTCGATACCGTAGTTTTTATGAGTAATTGAGGTAGGTTATTGTTATATTAGGCACTGATTATTCGTTATCACAGGTGTTTATTATACTTTGGCCATCTAATATTATGTCATGTGTCACTTTCACTTAGTTATATGCTTTGTAAACGTTTTACATACAATTTATTGTGTCTTTTTTCACTTATTTATATATGTTTTCATAATACATGATTTTTTTATCACAATACACCTGTACATTGTTTTATTTCCACTTGTTGCCTATATACATACATATTGTCAGTCTTTGGTACTTTCACTATGATTATTAGTTAGTACTCCTGCTTGCTGTGGTATTCAGCAAAGCACGGTATAGTACATAGTGACACCTGGCACTCCACACACTGCATGGTGGTCTTTTTGTGCTTCCTCGGCCTCACCTGGCTGTTCCAGCAGACATGGCACCGCCTTCTGCTAATGGTGACTCCATCTCGTTCCAGAGGCAGGTAACAGAGCTTGTGCACATTTAGATACTGTGCACACTGCAGGCGGTCCTGAACGGGGCGCCCAGGTTGTGCCACTGCCCTCTGTGGAGCTAGAGCGGGGGCAGCACGCCCACGAACTTTGGCGGCGCGCACCCTAGGGCGGCCAGGAGCGCGACGGCGCCCAGGCCCAGCCCGGCGGCCAGCCCGGCGGCCAGGGCGGCCAGGAGCACGACGGCCCTGGGCAAAGCGTCTGGGTTGAGGGTCGTCGATGTCCATAAAGTCGTCGTCATCGTCGTTGTCGTCAGAGCCGTCATCTTGCCCTGACGGTGGACCCAGGTAATCATGGCCAGAGTCATCTGTGAGGTGCCCTTCTTCTTCAGAGCCCCCCTCATAATCTCGCGGGGAACGAATGATGCGTGGGCGGCGTGTAGGTCGGCGAGGTGGGGAAGGAGTGGGTAAATAGGCCGAAAGTGGGGGGTCCTCAACCCTAGGGAGTGCTGGTGGTGGTGGGGAAGAATGGCGGGAGCCTGGGGCAACTTGGGTGGCGTGGGTAGATAAGGAAGACAATGGCGGGTCAACCTCAGCCTCCCGCTCAGCCTCACTATCATCACTTTCATGGTCATGGTCAAATCCACTAAAAAAGGCGTATCTTTCATGGATTTCGTCTAGATCGTCAAAATCTTCACTATAGTGAGACTGATAAGACTCGGAGCTATCACTACCCAACTCATCAACACTATTTTGGCCTTCACCACGTTCATAACTCCTCAAAGCTATCTCAATACCTCCGGGAGTCAACGCATCTTGTACGTGCCTTTGCGTTAGGGCGCGACGAACATGGGCAGGCGTCGAAGGGAGCGTAGAATCGGACACAAGGGAATAACTTTTTGGGCTAGTATCCATGTTGGCGGCAGGGTAGAGACTGTTTTGGTGGCGTACATGCTGTCTGGTGGCGTCGCCTAGCGACGCCTGGTGACCACGGAGCGAAATTTTTACGCGCGCCATTCGAAAAGCACTCACGCAAGCAATGGTACAGTGGTGTACCACCCGGGTTCCTCGGGCCAAAAAAAAATGGTACACACGTGTACCACCCGGGGTCGAAGGGTTAAAGATATTAGCCTAACCTGCCAACCTTACCTAACCTAACCTAGTATTATGAGTGGGGGCTGCCGCCCCCACACCCCCGCTGGTTGGATGGTACATGGGATAGAAAATGAACTTACCCAGTAAGCTCATTATCCAACAATTAACCAACATTAAAGATTTTAGCCTAACCTACCAACCTTACCTAACCTAACCTAGTATTATGGGTGGGGGCTGCCGCCCCCACACCCCCGCTGGTTGGATAGTACATTGGATAGAAAATTATGTCAATTCCTAGTGTTAATTAGACTGAAAGGCAGGGAGAAAGAGGTCCGCCGAGTCGTGTTGTGTGCCGTCTATGTTTTTTACAGTAGCTATAATTGCTCTAATGCATTTCCGCCGCTACTGACATATATAGGAATGAAGTCATAGAAATTGATGGGTGCGCTGTGTAAGTAACGCTAGAATAATACCGAAAAAACACTATAGGTGCAAATAAACTTTATATCAATTTTTACATCTATAATAATAAAAATAACCAACCTTATGTAACAAAGGGACAGTGACGGCGTGTTCTGGACTTCTCCTCGTAATAATGGTGTGTACACCGCCAGTGATCTTTATCTGGCCGGTAATGGCAAGGATGTCCACACCTAGGACACTCAACACTTGTAGGCAATATACCGTGGTCTGTAAGTATCTTAAGGGCTGCCTGGTTGTTTTGAGAAATTTGTATAATTATTGTTCAGGGGTAAGTGCACAACCACTACAGACACTGGCCATCCTGCAACTGACATTTAAAACCATGCTGCCTGTCGGTGGGGCTGGAGTTCAATGCACTCATTGGCTGACTAAAATGACGTAATTGTCCATATATTGATCCATGATTGGGTGACTCCTTCAATACCGTGACGTATGGTGACGTATACAAAAAAATAACCAATAATATGGCAGAAACATAGTGACGTGTTGATCATTAGTTCACATAGAGAAAGGCAGAGGGCGTTATATTCTAATATTTACGATAAAAGCGCTCCTCAATTATAGTATCAACATGGCTGACCTAGCGGGGTGGCGTCTGTGGGAAACGCTGGACAAATATCGTTACAGGTTCTAGGTTCTGTATCTCCCTTAATAGAATTTTTCGAGGGTTGACACTTATTTTAACATGGAGTATAGGTTATACAGTATTACATCCTAAATGAAATTTTTAAAATTTGTGAAAATTCTTGGGTTGTTTATATAATAGAAGTTACTGTGGGACACGTAATATGTTGAAGGGGGAGCTCTGCCCCCTCTAAACACCCGTCACTTATGTCATCATAATCTGTTGTACTTCATAGGGGGTCCAATTAAGGAGAAAGTTAATTAACATACGAAATTAGGCCGCAAATTACAATAACATAGCGGGCCGCCGTTTATGGGAGACTTTTTACACATAATTTTCAATGTTAATTTTCTCCCTTAATCGATTTTTCAAAATTATCAAACTTACATACAAATGAAGTACAGTTTATAGGGATTCCAACATGCATTTCAAAATTGTCATGAAAATTGGTGGGTGGTTTGCTTAATATATACCGCCTAACCTAACCTAACCGAAAACTAACCTGTCTCGAGACCGGTCTAAACCAAGCTCGTGTTCCCTGTTGATGGGTGCGCGACGGTCTAAACCCAGCTCACGTTCCCTGTTTATGGGTGCGCGACGGTCTAAACCCAGCTCACGTTCCCTGTTTATGGGTGCGCGACGGTCTAAACCCAGCTCACGTTCCCTGTTTATGGGTTCGCGAAGGTTTGTAATACTTCAATGTATCTATTTCAAGTCAAATATACATTTCCGCGCATCATCAAACCATACTAAGTCTACTACTAATAATATTAACCCATTAGTACCAACAGAATAGCAACAAAATTATAGGTTTGACTCCTGTAAGGAGATAAAGAAAACCTAATATTTAGTAGTGGCCCCGTAATCATTGACGAACATGCCTATTACGTAAGGCATCCTCTTCAAACACTAATCCGCCGTAGTTTGAATGTACCGCGCAGAGCATTTAAAATTTGAGGAGCCTTCATCATGAGCGCACGCGACCTCACTCATGGCTTCAGTCATTATGAATTGGGTTCTCACTACGAAAAAACTTCGTAAAAAAAATAAAAACAAAAACAAAATAAGAATAACTATTCAATAAGCTTTCCATCATATCGTGGATGTACTTGTGTGGATCTTTTGACCAGACGCTACTGCAGGCGTCATTCTTCCTTCACTGACATATCAAGTAAACCAAAATCCTTAATACATCAACGAATGGGAAGGGGATGGTCGGGAGGGCCCCAGTCGTCAATGATTACGGGGCCACTACTAAATATTAGGTTTTCTTTATCTCCTTACAGGAGTCAAACCTATAATTTATTAGTGGCCCCTCCATCATTGACGAACATGCCTGATTTCTAAGACTGGAGGGGGACATTCGTAATCATATCATAACTCTAGAAAAGCAGATAATCAAACAACCACATAGTATTCTTACTTTTGTAAAAAAGAGATATTCGGGTGCATAAACTTTATACAGCCTAAATCTTCAAAAAGGGGTACAAGCAGGAGCGTGCTTCAAAGAAGCCTGCTTGAAAAAGGGTTAACTCTGAGACTCTGTACACAGATCTGCTAGTTAACCCGGGAGCTGCGGGAAGACTCTCCTGAGTAAGTAAAACTAAAAATCAACTTTTTACATCGAAAAAAAAATATTTTTTTTATTTTTATTTTTTTATTTTTTTATTTTTGTTTGGCCCCTGGGCCATGCAAAATCTCAGTCCTCTACCTCCCCTCCTTCCCCACTTTCCTCCTATTCCTCAGTTATCACCTATTTTCCCTATTATTCCCTTATTCTGAGGTATATTTTCGTGCTAACATTAGCGAGTTGCAAGCAGGGTGTTGTCATCACTGATGGCCATCAAGTGCAAGAGAGAGAGAGAGAGAGTATCGATCGACTGTGTCGCAGTGGCCTTGGGGAAAATTGGCGGGAAGGTAGCTTGCCTCACCCATACATTATACAACTCGCGGGCTATATCTCCGATTTTGACCATCCAAACGCTGTTTTCACTCGTTTTATTGTTGTTTCAGGTTAATACCTTTATAATCAACCCATAATAGGCGCATATGGATAATTATTAATGCTATTAATGGTACAATGAATATTTTAGTGACGAAAAACCTCAAATACGTCAGCACTTGTTAGGTTAACCCTCCAGCCCCGGCTATGTATTATATATATATTCCTCAAAACCCGGGTGTTTTGGCCGAAAAACGTCTAGGCTAGGCTACCGTATATTCGTTAATCAGACTGCTTACCGCATTCCCGCGCATCCCCAAGCGTAGCTGTGTTATTTACCTGTAAAATGGCATTAAGTAGAGCTCTCTAAGTCAACTGGGTGAGCTGTGATGATGATTTCATTGGAGATAACTTTATGGCCAAACCAGCCACTTTACACCACTTTTCGATACTGAACAACAACATACAGGCACACAAGAACAAGCGACGCTCTCCTTCTTGTGGCCGGAGATGCGGAGCGTCGGTCCAACCGGCTGTTGTTTACATGCGTCGGACCGACGCCTCGCACAGCAAGCTCACAGGCTGTGACGTCGTGGGTGCATAAGAGGCCTTCCGGGTACCTGTTACATGCTTTTTTATGGGCGTACATGAGGTCATCCGTGGTGAGAGGGTTAAGAAGGCACCCCACTTAAAGTAAGTGGTGAAAAATAAAAACTTATAAGTTTACATGTGCACATATAAACCCCATTAACTAGTGGATATATTCCTAAAAATATAACCAAACATAAATGAATTCTTGTACATTCGTAGAAGTACTGAACTCGTGTACTTATGCAGAAGTAATTACTTCAAAAGTAAAAGTCGTAGTTGCAACTACCGAGATTTCTCAAAAATCTATTGCTTCACAGCCAAAGCTACTTACAACAAGAATTGTCGTAACACTATTATTGGCCTTTAGCACAATTTCCTGCAATGAATACTACAGAGAAATTTTATAATACAATGCCTACAAACAGTATCACAGCTCGTATGTTCCGAACACATACTCCGGAGGGGTCTAGGGTGTCCTATGTCACACTGACTGCACCCCCCCCCCCTTTTCTTGAAGTTAAACAAAACGTGACTAAAAGGGCCACCTAGACCCTCTGCCGTAAAGCTATACATGGCAAGGAAGGTTTGTCCATAGCTACTGAAAGGTATCGAGTCAAAAACTCCTGATTCGAGGCCCACAACTGTGTGGACTTAATAACTTCCACCGAAAGATTATTAAGGAAACGTAAAGAGGCTGTCCCCTTGCGTAAATCGTGGGTCTTACCCACAACGCCGGGATTCTTCTCTTTAAAGTCCTCGACCAAGAGAGAAGCCAGTGTACGCTCCATCAAGCATTCACCCGGACTTGCAACCCATAAAGCACCCTGGTGATTTAGAGGTGCCACTCTTAAATATTTGGTTAGAGCTTGCACTGGGCAAAAAAGATGGTGCACCTTTCCCCTTTTTAACGCCGGCACCGTGAACTCTGAAAACACGTGTTCACTGTGTTCATTCTTGGCTATGAATCCTGGGGAAGGTGCAATGTGAATACACTCATGAAGCCTATCAAACCTGAGGCAATTAGGTGTGTTGCTCATCGCCGCCAGCTCAGATACTCTGTTCCCGGTAGCCAAAGCCATAAGGAATACTGCCCTTTTGTAAAATTTGCAGTCTTTGGTACATACGGGAACGAGAATAACGACGATGCTTTGTCCAGAGACCATGTAGGCCTGAGCTGACGGGGAGGTGGGCGGAGTTTAAAACCTGCCCACATAAATCACTTTCAGATAAATGTTTCTGCATGAACAGATAAATTAAATAATTAACAACCAACGCCACCGAGGGCACAGTTTGTTTTGTTCTAAGAATCCAAGACGTAAAAGCTTGCCAATGCGATTGAAACTGTCGCTTTGTAGACTGGGTATATTGATTCGTGAATATCTCGGTCACGTCGCTACCATATGGTGCTAGCCACTTGGCCTCCTGAATGTCCATAATGAACAAGTCCGCGAGGTTTCTAGGTTGCCAATTGTGTTCTAAGTGGAACAACCCGACCGGGAGTGACATTGGGTGTCACCACGTGTTCAAATGCTGGTACCACACTGCGCCGGCCACAGGGGCGCGATTAGCGAGACTACGCCTCGCTAATCCTGTAGTTTGTTGACTACATGGCACATTAGAGACACGTCTGGCGGCGGAAAATAGATAAATGGAACTCAACCTGTTCTCGTCCGTCATCAGAGCATCAGGTCCGCCCGCCGGCGTTATCGTCCGGCGGGTGAGGTACAGTGGGAGTTTGTGAGTCTTCTCAGACGCAAACAAATCCACTTGTGGATGGTATTGCTCCGCACACGCAAGAGCGCCCATTCTACTGTTGTGCTTTGTCTCTGAGACAGAGCGTCTGCCCAGACGGTTGCTACGCCCGGGAGATAAGATGCGTGAAGATGAATGTCCAGCCTGTTGGCTAGTATAAAAAAAAATTCTGACACGTTTAGCCACTAACAAGATCTCATTGACCCTTGTTTCTGAAGACAGTGAACCGCATTCAGATTGTCCATTCTGAAGGCCACCGACTTGCCCCGTAAAGCAGAGCCGTGAGCCTGAAGGACAGATAAGGGGACTAGTAAGTCTTTGACATTGATGTGGAAGATGTCTAAATGGGACCAAAACCTTTGACCCTGATGCCCGAGGTTTGACTAAAAGCCCCAACCTATCGTTCCTGACGCATCCATGTCCACCCATACCGACGGCGGAGGAGAGGTTCATGACATGACTGCGTGCAACATTTCTCTCGTCGCCCAAACCGCTAGTAAGTTGTGTAATAACGTTGGGATAGGCCATACTATCCCCGCCGGTAATAGTGGGAAAAATATTTGCCCTCCAAGATTAAACGTTAGACTTACAACCGGCCCAACTTCACAGTTAGCTGAACCCAGTTGAGAGAACCGACTAGAGATTCCCAAAGTCTCTGTGTCGTAGTCAGACTGTGGAGAAACATAAACAGTTTTTGCGAAATCTGTTTCGAGTGTCCACACTCTGACTCAGAGTGAGAGAAGCTGTGTCCTCGACCAGCCCTATCCCCTGAAATACTCGTGGGGGAACAAGGGTTTGACTTTTATTAAGTTGACCTTGAATCCTAGAGATTTGAGATGGTTTAACGTAACGTAGACATGAATGATGCGTAACTTTTCTGTTTCTGCCACCACCAGTTAGTCGCCCAGATACCACCAGACCCTGATCCCTTGTTCTAACAAGGGCATCAGGGCTTGCGGGGACCTTGCTTGAATGCTTGTGCCAAATTGAAAACAGTCTTCCAAACTGCTAGTGAAATCAAAGAAGGAATTAGAACTGGAGACAGAACTACTTGGCTTGCAAAACGGTCAAGAAGTTTCTTCACTAAGAACATCCTCAGATCCTGCCTTGCTCGAACTGCCTCTAATAAGGCCGTCCGAATATCTCCTAAAGACTTGGAAGGAAGTCTGGAGAAGCAAGCGCCGGGAAAGTTCAATGGCTTTCCTGACTTCCGCGGCTTCTATTGCCTGAGAAGAGCGTAACAGAGACTTTGTTACTTGCTGGGAACCATATATTGCGAAAACAGTTTAAACGCTTTTCCTCTTAACCTAAACTCGCGGTCTAGGTAAGCTGGGGAAGGCGTGCTAAAGGGAGCTTATAATTCGCACAAATTGATTATTTGGGGGGTGGCAGCCAAGCAGAGGGGACTCCGCCGGCACCAAAAACCGGAAGAGAGAACCAAAAATGGCATTCTGGAGGGATTTGGTGGGAAGAATAAGTCATGGTTATAATAACTTGGAATATCCTTAATATGAACATCCAAAACATTTCCGTAACAATGCTACCCCTGACTCATCAGGCCCGTATAAAAGAGGCATAGCTCCTGTTTTTTGACTGGCGCCTTGTCTAAAGGAGGGGGAGATATGTCTGATATGACTCGCACAGTGGAAGTAGTGAGAGCTGCTGTGCCTGGCACATTGGAAATTGGATCTGACACAAGAGGATGGTTAGGTATTTTAGCTAAAGCAAAGGATGTAGCCAGAGGTCGCACATTCGTCGACATCGCGGGATCTCCCGTATCAAAAGGAGTTTCCGGCGTAGGGCCAAAGAACCTATTAAGTGCATTCAATAGTAGTCCATCAATCTCTTCCGCCGGTACATACCTAGCCGATGACGAACTCCGTGGAGATTCGACAGTACCCTGAGAGTCGCCTAGAAGGTGACTGGACTTTTCAACCTCCATCTCTGAGACCAGAGATCGTTGTTCTTCATCCGTTAAGTCTGGCTTATCATGGGAAGATCCCGCCGAAGCCGGGACCTCCACATGTTGCCATGTTAAAACTGGGATAGAAGATGGTACATCGGCATCCCGGTGGACGTCAGCACTAGTTGAGTCACAAAGGGATGTGTTCTGTCCTGCCAGGACTGTGAGTATCGCCATACACCTTGGCTGTGGCTGTCCCTCGCTTGCGAGCTCGGTATACTCTCTGAATGGGAGCCCTCGCCCGAGTCCCGTAAAGGTTTATGATAATTAAAAGCTCCCATAGCTCATTAACACATTGAAAGGAGAGCTGGTGAGCAAAATCATAAAGTATACTAATTAATTTTAATTTATATATATTGGTATGGAAAATGTGCAAACTAGCATGGGAGAAGGGGAGTGCACCCGATGACTGGAAGACTGGCATAATAGTCCCCCTATATAAGGGCAAAGGGGAAATAGGAGTGTGTGGTAACCACCGAGGAATATGTCTTCTAAGTGTAGTAGGGAAGGTATACAGTAGGGTAGTGATTGAGAGAGTGAGAGTGAGAACGGAGAAATGGATAGGCGACGAGCAGGGAGGCTTTAGGAAGGGAAGAGGATGTGTAGATCAGATTTTTACCCTGAATTGTGTTGTGGAGAAGTATCTGGAGAAGAAACAAAAGGTGTATGTTGCCTTTATGGACTTGGAGAAGGCCTATGACAGAGTGGATAGAGAAGGTTTGTGGAAAGTACTTAGAATATACGGAGTAGAGGGCAAGTTGCTGAAAGCAGTGAAGAGCATGTATGAGGGTGCAAAGGCGGCAGTACGTGTGGAGAGTGAGCAGAGCGAGTTCTTTGACCTGAATGTTGGTTTGAAACAGGGGTGTGTGATGTCCCCGTGGTTGTTTACTGTATATATGGATGGAGTTATGAAAGAAATACTATCAAGAGCAGTGGATGTTGGTGTATTGCTGAAAAGGGAGGGAATTGAGTGGAAGCTACCTATACTGCTGTTTGCGGATGATACAGTTCTGATGAGTGATAATGAATGGGAGTTGCAGGGTCTGGTAAATGAGTTTGGAACAGTGTGCGAAAAACGGAATTTGAAGGTAAATACGGGGAAGAGCAAGGTTATGGTCTTCAAAAGGGGTGAAGTCACAGAGTGTGAGGTGAAGCTGAACGGTCAGGCTATGGAGATCGTCAACTCTTTTAAGTATCTGGGCAGTGTGTTGAGTAAAGATGGGACTATGGATGAAGAGGTGCGGGAGAGGGTACAACAGGGGAAGAGGGTTGTAGGAACGCTAAAAGCAGTAACAAGAAATAGGGTGGTCAGTATGGAAGTGAAGAAGTCCTTGCATGACAGTGTGGTAATCCCGACACTGACTTACGGAAGCGAAGCATGGACGTTGGTTGAGAGACTCGGACCAAGAGTGAGAGCAGTGGAAATGAATTACTTAAGGAGTGCGTGCAGAATTACATGGAGGGATAGACAGACTAATGAGGAAGTAAGAAGGAGGTGTGGTGTGGAGGTAGATGTGCTGGAAAGTGTGAAAAGGAACAACTTGAGATGGTTCGGCCATATGGAACGTATGGAAAGCGAGAGAATGACTAAGAGGGTGTACGAGAGCGAGGTGGAGGGACAGAGGGGGAGAGGTAGACCGAATATGAGGTGGAAGGATGGAGTGATGAACTACATGAATGAAGGCGGTGCTGGTTGGGGGGAGGGGCGTCGACTGACTGGGGACAGAGGTGCATGGGGGCGGTTCGTTCGTGGCCACCCCTTCGGGGATCACGGCGTCAGGCAATAGATAGATAGATATATTTAATTTTATTAAAATCAATTACTAAAAATAAACACAATATTATCATAATATAATCATAGAAAATATATATGTTAATTATGATTCAGTTATTAAATTATTTCATTAACAAATAAAAATAAGATAGGGCTACCTGAGCTTAACGGCGTTGAACATACAGCAATGAGAGGTTCAAGTGCCGACACGACAGAGACTGGGGGAAAACTACCCCGCCCCCGGGAACTACCCGGTCACCTGGTGCAACACCGGTACTCCGCCCTGGAAAGAGAAATTTCCGGGGATTAATGCTCATAGGGTTACACCCAAAAAATGGTACAAAATATGTGCCACAAAACCGCCGGTCAACGAACCATAGCACTCCACCACTACTTTTCGTTTTCCTTTAGTTTCATATTAAAGATTTCAGCATATCTTTACCTGTCCAGAAGATTTAAGCATATCTTCTGAATCCTCATAAAGATGAAGCATATCTTTATTAAAGATGAAGTCTTTCAAGTATCCCTTTACACTTGAAACACTAGTAAGATTCCGGCATCTTTTTATCCCATAAAAAGTCTAAGCCTATCATAATCTCTAATCCGGCTTCTCCCAGAAGCCCTCATAGATCGCCGTCTTGAGGCCGTGATACCCTATTGTATCAATCAATTGCTTGGCAAATTATCGCGAATTGCAAATCAGTTAATATAACCACCCGAAGGTACAACCGCCGGGTTTTATATGCAATGTCAAACCAATTGTACCTGCCCCAGACCTCTTTGTAAAAAGGTCGCCAGGAGGGAAAGACTAAACAAACAAACAGCATTGTTTCAATGGCTTATTAAAGATTTCAGCATATCTTTTACCTGTCCGAAAGAATTAAGCATAACTTCTGAATCCTCATAAAGATGAAGCATATCTTTATTAAAGATGAAGTCTTGCAAGTATCCCTTTACACTTGAAACACTAGTAAGATTCAGGCATCTTTTTATCCCATAAAAAGTCTAAGCCTATCTTAAGACCAAACAAACAGACAGCATTGTTTCAATGGGTTTGAAAAGCAGAGAAAACCAATGTCCAACAGGTGTCAGCATGATCACCTAGATAACTGTGTGGAGCCCCCCTCGACGGGAATAACACAGGAAGCCTGATCCCAGGCTCGACCATAGAAAACGCAGTTTCTGATGAGCCCTCAAGCGACCAAACCCGTCGGGGTAACTTACCTATTTTAGCCATCCTGACTAAAACTCGGTAAACAAAAACGGTGTTCTCGGAGCAACGAGAAAAAACGCCGGAAAGGTAACCCACACCAAACGAGACATTACAGGATGGCGTAATGCATAAAGCAATGAATAACACAGGAAGCCTGATCCCAGGCTCGACCACAGAAAACGCAGTTTCTGATGAGCCCTCAAGCGACCAAACTCGTCGGGGTAACTTACCTATTTTAGCCATCCTGACTAAAACTCGGTAAACAAAAACGGTGTTCTCGGAGCAACGAGAAAAACGCCGGAAAGGTAACCCACACCAAACGAGACATTTTAACACATTTTATACAAAGGGTGTGCGCAAAAATAGGGATACCTGAACAGGAGGGCGTAATGCATAAAGCAAAAACCGGGGCAAAGGTAGCCATGACAGAGACTGGTGGGAAACTTACTCCAGGTTCTGCATAGACCCGCCGGGACCCAGCTCTGGAAAAAAAGAAAATTTCCAGGAATTAATGCTCATAAGGTTAACCCAATCATGTTCGCACACAAGTGTTAAATAACCCGCCGGGTAACGAGACGTAATACTCAACGACTACAGCCCGCTACGCGGTGGGGTTTCCTAAGTAAAAGATTTAAGAATATCTTAATTTGTCCAAAAGATTTATGAATACCCTCTGACATAATATATAAAGACCAGCATGGCGTTTATAACTGATTAAGTCTTTCCGGTGGTGTTTGTTTCAAGATTCAATTTTGGAAAAAAATAAAAATAAAAAAGATGCCGGCCCCCGAATGATCTCGTAGATCAAAAACTGGGAACCCTGACAAATATACGAGATCTAACTTCTCCCGAAGTATCTTTTTAGATCGCCGTATGTTGAAGGCAGCGATACAAAACATATCCCTCAATTGTCTGGTTAACTAACTGAATTGTAAATTCGTTATTCCCATCCTTCCAAGGAGCACCCGCCGGGTGTGAATATTAGTTTTAAAAAACGTTAACCCCCAATTGTGCCCTAAAGCGCCGTATGTTGAAGGAGGCGATACACAATGCATCCCTCAATTGTCTGGTCAACTAAACTGAATTTTGCAAATTCGGTCATCCCACCCTTCCAGGTTGCACCCGCCGGGTGATTTAAAGTTTAAAAGTTAACCCCAATTGTTCCTATCCCCACTTCTTTGTAAAAGATCGCCGGGGAGGAAATACAACAACAGCATAGTTTTATATTGGCTTTGCAAAACCGAAAAAACTACAAACAACACGTGTCCGTATGAACACTGTTAGATGGGTACAGCCAACCCCCCGGGAATCATAAGGAGCCTGAAACAGGCACCCCAGAGACGCAGTCCTGGGGAGCCACAGACACCCACTCGCCGGGGAAACAAGCCTGTTTTAAACCACGTGTGGCCAAAACTCGGCAACCAGCCGGGGTTATCAAGGTGAAACCGAGAAAAAACCCACCCCGTCCAGATACCATCTGAACGCAACACCGGACCGAGGCGTAGCCAAAACACAACTAACGCCGGGCCCAACATAGTCCGTGGAATTAGCCAATACACAACTAACCCAGGACACATAAATAGTCTGTGGAATTAGCCAATACACACATGACACAGTAGTACATATTTAGAAAATAAATCAATAACACTTGTATAATTATGTGGTAAAGCTACGAGAGGCTGGCTAGGCCTAGGCAGACGGATAACAGTAACATGTCGGAATATAAACAAAAAGCACTGAATTACAGTATATCACAACAGGAACCACCGCCAACACACCACTGTAGCAAACACTTCCGGCAAAGGGAAGAACTGACTCGGGACCCAGAAAAAACTTCACTAAGTGAAGAAAAATACGCTGGGAACGTCAGCAAAAATACGCTACCTCATCAGAAAGATAAAAGGAAGCAATAACGCGTAATGAAAGCCGCCTGCATCACAAAGCTAGCTAACTGTGAAAAAGTTCACCTGTCCACAACAGGACCACGAGGGTACATTCGAAATAGATGCTCCAAACACACGACCCAAAATACACTGCACTGCGGGCAACTAGCCCAGGACACTCCTGCTACGCATATCCTAACCTTACTCGATACATCCCGGAGTAAACAAATGAGAAAAAACTCACTAGGGTCGCAAAAATGCGGAACCCGCGGAGCGTGGGGAGATACGTCCGGGCAGGCTGAGCGCAGAGCAGAGAAGGAAGAATGACGCCTGCAGTAGCGTCTGGTCAAAAGATCCACACAAGTACATCCACGATATGATGGAAAGCTTATTGAATAGTTATTCTTATTTTGTTTTGTTTTTTATTTTTTACAAAGTTTTTTCGTAGTGAGAACCCAATTCATAATGACTGAAGCCATGAGTGAGGTCGCGTGCGCTCATGATGAAGGCTCCTCAAATTTTAAATGCTCTGCGCTGTAGATTCAAACTACGGCGGATGAGTGTTTGAAGAGGGTGCCTTATGTAATAGGCATGTTCGTCAATGATTACGGGGCCACTACTAAATAAGTGTTTACACCGAACACACTTAACACACACTTATATAATCTGACTGACAGTCACAATCCCATTATAATTCTTCACCCCGTCTTCCTCCAGCTGCAAGTTCACCTTCCCAACTCCAAATGTGACTGATTTGAATGCCCACTACTCGGGTCTTATATACAGTACTATACAATGATGGTGTAGGAATGAATCAGGAGGCCGGGGATGGTGCGCGCCCCAATCACAGCTCCTCTAGTTGCGTAGCAGGTGCGTGGTCCAATGGCGTCGTTCATCGTCATAGCGTCGGGTCATCGAAGTAGTTTGCAGGGTCCCATATGACGCACGCAGGTGTGAAGGCTTGTTTGCTGGTATGCGGACGAGCTAGTTCCCTCGCTCGCTAGTCTGCTTCGCCGCCCGGGTAATTCGGCACTCCTTCAACTCTTAACTCTAACTCTTAAATAAACACATACAGGGCTCCGTATGTCAGAAGGTAGTATACTGTATATACAATAGCCCATTACATTCTATATATATTACATTCTATATATATTACAGTATATATATATATATATATATATATATATATATATATATATATATATATATATATATACAGTATATATATACAGTATACTGTATATATATATATATATATATTTTTTTTTTTTTTTTTTTTTCTATATTCCAACTACTCCCTCTCAGGCATTGGCTGATAGCCTTTACACTCTACCGCTGAACACGGTGAGGCCCGTGAGGTCTTGTTCCAGTCTAGGGAGTGAGACATGCGAAGCACCCATTCACGGCTCGAACCCAACTCCATCTCTGAAGTTGCTTCGCCCCCGCGCTTCACAGTCTCACTCCCCAGGCTCGGACCCTCACTCTCAGAACGCCACCTATTGAGGAATTAACTCACTAGGCATTGCCCCGCTGTAGCATATTTTTAATATGGGAATATTCATACAGTGCTATTTAATCATGGAACAATGAGGGTATTTTGTTTTGGCATTTCGGTGTACTGTGGTAATGCACTGAAACTAGGTACAGCACAAATTCCATCCCAAGGATATCTTCCCATTGACATAGTGGGATTCGAACCCGGGTCCATTGGATTACCAGTCTAGTGGCAAGACCACTCGTCACACCTCCCCTGGTGACCTAGTCTCCCCCCCCCCCCCCTTGAGGGATGGAAAGAACATTATATAGAGCATAATGATGAGGGGATCGTAAAAGACAGGATGGAATGGAATCATATGACCCTTTGGCCTAGCGCTACACAAGGACGACCCGGCCTGTCCGTGGACATGGAGAGGTAAGAGGAGACAAACGTGTTGTGGGAGGACCATAAACCTGTTCAGCGATGTCAGTTAGAGAGTGATTGTTGAGGAACCTAATGGTCGCCGTATAAGAGCGGATGTTATGCGTAGTACCCTTAGTGAGAGGGTTACTGTCCTTGATCACCCGACACAGGTGAATTCTCACAGCACGCTTGCCCAACCTCTTCCCAGCCATGGGGGCCACCCGGAGCGCCGTCCCCGACGTCGGCACAGTGGAAATTAAATGGTTAGAGTGTTTAAGATCTGTATGTGGTAACCCAGGTTCGAATCCCGGTAGGATCACATACTTTCATTAAATCATATTTTTTCATCAACCAACTTTACTTCTAAGCTCAATTAATGAAATCAACAAATACATGTGGCACTCCAAGGACTCAAACCTAGGATATTCACACTGAAATTATGTGCATTTATGCATTACGCTATCAAGACATTGATATGGTGTTTGGTGTTGGGAGTGAAATTAATAAATTAGTTTGATTCCCATTTGCTCGATGGGCAGCTGTGCACACCTGCCTCTAACTGGATACATTGTGTCAGGTGTGCGACTTGTGTGAGCAAGTCAAAGAGAGATTGGTATCCGTCTTCTTGTAATGCCTGTGTACTTATCCAAGCTGACCTTCTAAAAAAGGATCCACATCCCCGAGCACTCCAAGGTTTGTTAACCATTTGGTCGGACGTCAGCCGCCATATACTGTAGGCCTACAGTAATGGATGTCGCTCACAAATCAAGCTGCTGCCTTAAAACCACATTTGCCTCATAGCACTTTATATATATTAGGTTTTCTCTCATCCCTTCGGGGATCTAACCTATAATTTAACAGTGACTCCTCCTCACCAATGACGTCATGCTGAACTCTAAGATTGGCGGTGAGACATTACTATATCAAAACATTTATAACCCGTTGAACTCCATCAGTTATCTAGACACAAGTGTCTTCCATGTAACCTTTAACCCCATAGGAAAAACAGAGACTGTGTACGAGAGTGAAGTGGAAGGACAAAGTGGGAGAGGTAAACCAAGAGAGAGGTGGAAGGTTCAAGTTAAGAAGTATATGTGTGAAAGCAGTGCTGGATGGGAGGAGCGTCAACTGACGGGACAGAAGTGCATGAGGGTGATTCGTTCGTGGCCACCCCTTCGGAGATCACGGCGTCCGGCAATAGATAGATAGAATAGATTATAAACAGAGACAGTGTGTGCCCTTACAAACACTGCGGAAAGATAGATAACTACTGAACATTAGCTCGAAATTGTAGCAAAATATGATATACCGGTTATTACCCCCCAGGGGGTAAGGGGGCCTTCATCTAATGGTGGAGGAAAAAAAGAATATGCCTCACGCATCCTACTGCATGTCGTACAAGGCGACTAATAGGGGGGATGGTGTTAGACTTGCGGACCAATTAGCCATCACTATACAATGAAGCCTTGTTATTGGCGCTGGCTTTGTCTCTATATGATAGTGCTGTGACAGGGCTTCATTGTACTTGCTCCAAGTTGCCTAATGGCGGCACACTGGCAGTGGGTGTCGCTCCCTCTGGACCCGGCCCTGGCGCCCTGGGCCCAACCTGGACGAAATGGATCCAGAGGGTACAGTACGTAGTGTTTCCCCGGACTGGCACTTCCGCCCAATAGTATAGGGGCCCGAACCTGGTGGTAGCGCTCCAGGAGGCTGCCCTGTCATTTGGCGAAAAATACCAGGCCAGTCGTAGTGCCGTGTACGCGCACGGGGTGCGTCCCTGTGGCTGGTTCTGGTGGGGCGTACCGAGGCCACTGGATCCTACCCCCTTGTAAGCACTTGGGGGATGGTGCTGGGAATGGTCCCGGGGTAGACTGGAGCCGGAGTTCTGGGGGGGGTGATGCCCATCTGCCAGCCAAACCTACCTAACTATGAC